>JAPKLX010000236.1:190187-218703 GCA_026898415.1 Leonotis leonurus | reverse complement strand
AACTTGAATTAATACTTGAAGTACGTCTGGAACGACAATGAAAATCTAGAAATAATGGTGTTTACTGCTGCTCCACGTGTTTCTTCACCTCTGCCACCATCTGACCTCCAGTAACCTTCATTTTATGATCGAATGTGTTGACCTCCTCTTGAAAAGCAGCAATCTTGCTGTTTGTTTCCTCTTTAAATTTGTCAAACACATCTCGATCATTATCCAGATCCTTGTGCAGCTCGCTGGACAATTTTTCATGAGCGATCTGGAAGTTGCTTTCAACTGCGTGCAAGGCTTTTTCTACAGCAGAATAGATAAAGTTTGCCATTGCAGCAGATCGATTGTTGATTCGAAGGTGAATGAGCTCATTGAGCAGATCTGGAGGCATTTGTGGTTCAAGAGAAGCAGATAGTAATTCCTCCAAATTATGCTACTTGAACCCATCTGGTGCAATGCCTTGTGAATAAACTTCATTGATTTGCTCAGCAGCTACCAGTGGTTCAACAACATCGGGTTCTGCTAGGGCAGATGGTTCACAAAAATCAGCTGCTGCCTCCATACTAAGAGCTTCCATTGTCGACTCGGTAGCAGGCTGTGTGGTGGGTGTGTCATGGGACTTCTCCACAGTCTTATCTTCAAAGTTGAAGATATCATCAAAATCTCCCGACTGTAGGTCTACTGCAAAGTTGTACAAGTCTTGTTCCTTTTCATAGTACAGAGTAAGGTCAACCTTTAGTGTAACGGCCTCTCCCTTCATCTTTGTCAAAACATAAGTACGAAAATACTGACGGGCATCATGAATATCAAGAAATCCAAAATATTGGAGCAGTTTGCTTTCCTCAGACTTCAACTCATTGATGGAGAACAGAAGTAGAATGGCTTCTAGGATATAGAATTTACAGTCACGAATTTCTAAATACGTTTGGAAGTGTTGAGCCATTTCAAACGTGGCTGGAGTCAGATTGATGTCAGGCATGGATTTGATTACCACTTCAGTGGCCTTTTCTTACAATTGCTGAAAAATCAATTGAGCTCCTTTCAATCTTTCATCGATGTCAGCAGCGGGCTGCTCATGCGCATCGATCTGTACCTCAGCTTCATTTATTTCTGGAGCAGATGGCTCCCTAACTTGATCAACTGTAGCACCCAATTCTTCAACGAGATTGCGAGCAGTTGGCTTGCTCTTTTCTTTCTTGGTGACCTTTTTACTTGGCTTTTTCATCCTTTTGGCAGCAGCAGCTGGTTTAGGATTACTAGCTGCTTTTCTCTTAACGGGTCGATTTGCAGCAACCTCCTCTCGTGCTTGTGCTGCAGCGGCCTCACCAACAGTCTCGGGTTTCTTGGTCGGAATCATCCATTCCAGATTCGATTGACCAACCCTGATCAATGCTTGCTTGATTTTATCGTCGGTGACTTTTAGGAAAATTTGAGAAGTAATCCCCAAGGACATCTCCATCTGGTGCCTTATCCTAGGCAAGATCCAGTCCTTGCTAAATTCCACGGACTTATGTCATTTGTCCTTTTGAAAGAATCCCTCAATGATGGTGCTGATTTTGGTAGATAGGCGAAGAGGTCGCTTGATATTCATCCGGATGCAGTTTCCATCCTTGTCTTGGTGAATATCGATCTGCTGTTCTTCATCCACTATGAGTTTGAGCAGTGACCTGGCCTAGTTCACCTTAAGATTCAATAATACTACCGTCATGACTTTTAGCTTTCCCGATGTAACAGAGTCATATGTTCCTTGGTGTCTAAGGAACACCTTCTGGATGTAGTCGAGGAGGAGACGGTAACTGTGAAGCATTAATCCCCTGTTGAATGCCTTTCCAGTCCACGGGAAGGGGTGGGCAAGCATTATATCCAGAGGTTGTTGAATTTGGTCATCCATGACTTCTCAACCACAATATCTCCTTCATCAGCTAAGTGATATGTCTGAAGTATTATCTCAATCACGGTGGTGCGAATGTTATTCTCCTTTGTCTTTCCAACAAGTATCTTCACGGTATATTCTTCTCTATCATCCACCATCCATGAGCAGTAGAATAACGCTATTTGTCGTGGAAGGAAATAATCTGGTTCCATGGTGATAATCTTGTGGAACCTTAAATAAGAATAAATTTTGGTTAAGTGTTTGTAGACGCTTGCTGTTAAAACACCTATGTGTAGAATTACCAGTGAGACACCATGTAAGGACATTAAAAGCATATGAATAGTAATGAACACATAATTGACTATATTTAATCCAGTGAATACAAGGGATATGATTTTAAGCAATTATAATACAGTTATCATAGCTCATGATGAAAGCAAATTTTTAGGAGATGAAACACACATGGTATACAAGTATGAGGTATTCACATAATCATGTTGTCATAGATATTAGAGATATGGGCAATACATGCATTATGAGCAACATGTGCACAGACATTAAATCCTAGTTCATGCTTTTGTGAATTTTGACCTGGGCACGCCTCAATTTTACTGAATAACACATCTAAGGTACGAAACCCGTGATGTGTAAGTACGGCGCAAGGCTCAGGCGACAACTTCGCCTCTATTATGTGCAACATCTCCGTTAATAGAATCGGAGGTGCTTGAGAGGATGAAGAACTGGCTTCTGATGTAGTCATTTTGATAGTGTTACGAGTGATTTGTAAAAGTGAGAGTTTTTGCAAGAAAGATTGAGCACAATAATGGCGGTTTTAGGTTTTTGTAAGAGGGAATTTTTGAAAGTGTAAGAAGAACAGTCAAACTACCACATATATATAGGCAAATAATGAGCGATCCAGATTAAATCGTATAAAAGTAATAACAAGTAACAGTTGAGATTACTCCCTGATTTAATCATTTGCCGCCTAAAATTGATTGAAGTGCACAGGCCATCAAATTGCGTCTTCAAAAGAGTCACATCATTGCCTCGAAACAGGAACCGAGGACTGCAACATTAAATGGTCTTCACTTTATCCTTCACTTTTTCTGACATTTAGGCTTTCGATATTTCCTAACATTAAATAGTTTTTATTAGTAATCATGAGAAATCAATACTAAAAGAGTTAGAGAAATAAATGAACTTTATAATTCTAGTTCAAAATCCCCCTTGATTAATGCCCTGGCAGATCGTTTTGTGGCTCGAACGATCTGGTATCCTCAATTTTGACAACTAGCTGCTAATTTTCCACTTCATGCAGCTTGCTGTTGTTTTTGATATGTAAGCAGATCGTTTTCTTTGTTGATCGATCTGCTATTCTTGATTTTGATAGTTGTTGTTGTTGATAGATAAGCAGATCGTTTTCTTCTTTGATCGAACTGTTATCCTTGATTTTGACACCTAGCTGCTAATTTTCACTTTATCCAGCTCGCTGCTATTGTTGATAGATAGTAGATCGTTTTCTTCTTTGATCGATCTGTTATTTGTATTCCACTTATCAGGTAGCTGCTAATTTTCAAAATTAAGCAGCTTGTTTTTATTTCTAAGTTTCCACTTTATTTAGCAACACATATAGATATATAAATATTAAGGAAATATGCAACTAAATTTAAAGATGTGTGATAACAGATGGCCTATTACCATCAGCTAACTGTTATCTACACTTGTACCAATTTCGATAAAATTTATTAATCTCAGTTTTCCACAAAGCATTTTGAATCTATCTTCGGGTAATGCTTTTGTGAGAATATCAGCTCGCTGCACATCCGTATGAATTTTCTCGATCTTGATGTTTTTCTTTTTAACATTATCACGAATGAAGTGATGACGAACATCCACAAGTTTGCAGCGAGTGTGAAGTACAGGATTTTGTGTGATCCACAAAATTTGTGCTGAATGTTTCAACTTATTTTAAACTTTCAGCACGTGGCGTTGTTTAGACCAGACCCACTGCCCGATAAAGGGACTCAGTAACGGGTACGAGGAATATTTCCAGCCGATATACCTCCAATTTATTTTATTAAATTGCTTGCAAGAGAACGAGTTCGTTATAGATTAATAAGTTGACCCTAGTCGTATTCTCAAGGAAGACTTAACAGGGCAATTTGAATCTTTGTTCATAAAACATAAAGCAATAAAAAGGAATTGATTTGAAGTATTATATCTAGGCGAAGTATGTAAATAAGAAACGCAATTTAAATCTAATCTAAGAATGCGAAATAAATCTAATCTAAGAAAAGTACTAACTTTGAAATTGAATGCAAAAGAATTACGGAATGAAATCTGGAAATTGCAAAGGAAATAAGAAATTGAAAGCATAAACAATAAAATGAATTTAAAGCAATAAACGAAACAAGAATAAATAAAGGGAAAACGAACGAACTTGAATTAAGAACTGGAAATGGTCTTTGAATTCACAACGAAAGAAATCTAAAAACGAACTACGAACTACGAATGTTGTAATCGGTTAATCTTGAAGACAAAAAACAATGTAAAGAACTATCTAGGTCTCAACTCTCGGATCGAGGTCGAGACGAGCTAATCTATGAAAGGAAAATATACGGAAAAGTGCTGGAAAAATAGTTTAAAGTGTCGTGTGAAAACTTGAGATGAGAGTCCGGTCGAAAGTCATCTCTCGAATGAAAATCACGCTGAGCATATATAGGTGAAGGTCAAGTCAGCGACCGCGTAAGGGTCAGCGGTCGCTGACCAAGTTGTTCCGTGCCATCTACGGGCCGTTGGAATGGTCCCGAGTTATCCGCTAAGCCAGCGGCCGCTGAGCAAGGTCAGCGACCACTGACTTGCTCTGGCGTGCATCCGCGATTGCTGGCTCGGGTGCTGGCTCATCACTGGCGCATATCGCCTAGTCAGCGGCCGTGGAGTGTCACACGACCGCTGACTAGTGCCTCAGCACTTGTCTTCATTTTCTTCTCATTTTTCGATTCTTCCTCGTTTCTTTTCCAACTTCGATGCTCGTTTAGGCCAATGATCCTGAAACATAAATCGGGCCAAAACATCACAGAACGAGGGAAAATAATACGAATAAATCGGGCTTGGAGATGATTGCTCTTCGGCTAGCATTGCTTTTCTTTGCTCGTTGAGCTTCTTGTCTCTTTTGGCACGAAGCTCATCTCTCTCTGCTTTTGATATGTCAGGACAGTCTATCTTGAAATGTCCCTTCCTACCACACTTAAAGCATGAATATTCGGAGAGGTCAGCTTTAACATATGAGGTTGGTTTTACCTCATTCCTTCGAGCAGGTTGATCACCAGATCGATCTTTCCCTTTGTATTTTATGTTGTTGTTTTCTTTGTAGAGCCTCTTGTATCTGTTGGCTCTTACTTCCATTCTTTGGAATCTTTGTGCCATGAGAGAGTACTCCTCAAAATAATTCTTTGTAAGGTAGTTCTCATCATCAGAGCTTGATGATTCTTTGACAACAGCAGTGGGAGTTTGTTTTGTAGCTTCTTTATTTTTCGTCTTTGCTTTGAAGGCTGTTTCTTTGTCATGGTTTCCTGCAGAAGATGGTTTGCTAGAAGAAGAATTAGATAAACCATGAATACGATTGATTTCGTACTCATTTCCAGTAAGTAAGTCAAATAAAGAGTTAGATAAACCATGAACTCTGGCATCATGGGATGCATTGCTAAGTAAATTTCCCATGTAGCAGGTAGAGCTCGAATTACTTTCAAGTTTTTCTCCCATTGAGAATACTTGGTTTTGTCAATCATAGCTATCTCTATCAGAACTTCCGTGAACCTGTTCTTCATTTGAGCTATTGTTTCTCCAGACTTCATTTTGAATTCTTCAAATTTGTTACAAGCGATAGACAGCTTGTTTTCTTGAATGATGTCTGATCCAAGACTGATTTCCATGAGCACGTCCCACATCTCTTTGACTGTTTGGAGATGTCTGATTTTGGCCAAGTTAATGCCTCTTACTGTACTTGAAATTAGTCCTTTGGCAAAGTCATCAAGTCCAGCTTCTTTTCTTTCTTCAGCAGTGTATTCATCCATCGTCTTCTCTTTCTCAACTATGATTAGCGAAGGAGTTGGACCAATTCCATCCTTTATCTCAGCGCTTCCTTTGTTCATTATTTTAATGGGTCCATCAGTAATGACCTTCCACATTTTGATGTGTTGGGCACGTAAACACATCTCTATTCTGAAGCTCCAGTCATCATACCCAGCGATGCAAAATTCCTCACACGCACGTATCATCTGTCCTTCCATAACTTTCAAGTAGATGATAAGTTAAATGCTAGTGTTGTATGCTGTGAAAACGTTTTCAAGATCTATCCAAGATGACCAGACAGAGATTAGCTCTTGTGAAACGGAAACAATGGTCAAAATGGACCACTGCTCTGATACCACTTGTTGGTCCCGAAAGAGCTTGATTGGTGTGGGGGGGGGGGGAATACACCAATTTAACCTTTTTCAGTTTTCTTGTTTTAAGATTAAGTATAAGGTTTAAGTACACTTAATGAATAAGATTGCTTAGAGTTGTAAAATAAAACTTCTTGTCAGAAAGATTCAATCTTACACAAATAACACCATATGCGTGGAAAAACAATAATCAAGAACAATGAAAATTAAACTTGATTAAAGTTGTGTGTGCAGAATATGGTGGTTAATGCTCTTTTTAATGTGAAAAACGTTTTCTTCCTTGAAGAGATTATCAAACTAGTTTTGAATGCAAGGGTATGAAGAAGATGATAATGAAGTAAATGAGAAATAAAGAACACAAGCAGTTAACGTGGTTCGGGATAAACTTTCCCTACGCCCACAGCTCGATCAAATCTGGATCGAAAAATCTACTAGCTTTCTCCTTTCTTTTTACTCGTTGAGTACAAGCCACAAGAATTATCAAACCTAGATAATTTCTTGCGATTACAAATCTTCTTCCTAAGATTGAACACTACAACCTTAGATTACAACTGGATCAAATCTAGATCCTAACTTTGGTTTTTTGTAAAAACAATTTTCCAAAAAGTAATCTTCAACAACAGTAAACACTACAGAGAATTCTTGGATGAATGGAAGTGTTTTGAACGTTGAGAGCTTGAAGATTTTAGCAGAGTAATAGCTGTATGATAGCTTGAATTCTCATTTTTCTTTCTGGAGGTGAAGGTGGTATATATAGGACCATTGCAGGAACTATCCGTTAGAGAGGAAGAAGTCCTTCTTCGCATTAATGGCTGCATTAAATGCATGGCAGTGTTGTTGATACACGCGTTGCCAAATGAGAGTCTTGTTCCACCTTTCACGTGATTTCCCAGTGTATTGTCATACCGGGAATGATTCACCGTACTGGAAATTGATTTTCTCGTACTTCATTCCTTAAAGTATGTTGTTGATGTGACAATACACTAAGTGGTTGACTTGTGACAAATTTAGGTATGTCGGCAGTCCACCATAGTTATAGTGAGGAGCAGCTTGATCTTGATGTAGTAGTAGTTCGCTATCTATCGAGTTGTTCCTTCATATGTTTCTTCGATCGCTAATGACTTCATGTTGAATTACTTCATATTCGAAGGTAGAGGAGAAATGATGAGCAGATCATTTTTGATAAAACGATCTGTTGTTGCATCAACAGCGGGCTGGTGTAGTCTCTTGATCGAGCTGCTCATCCTCTTAAAATGACTTCCAAGTATAGAAGTATTCTATCCTAGTTACAGCTTGAAAGAAAGAACAAATAGTTAATTTATCTATCTATTTGTTCCTTTCACATAGTTGTTTCTAAAGTCTAGAAATACAGATCATTATAAGTAAGTATGAAACTTCAAACTACTTTTACATTTGTGATCTGTGAAGATAAATACTAGATATTCAAAAACCAAAACAAGTAATGAGGACTGCGAACTGCAAGTGTGTGAAGCAGATCGTTATTAATACAAAAACAATCTGCTCGATACATTTGAAACTAGCTGTCTCATACAATGTGGAAAAATACTTGTTATCTTTAGTGATCATTGTGTCCAGGAAGTCTTACAAAAGAATAATACATATCGTTAATAATTTACAACGATCTGCTTCTTTTGTACTTAATGTATTCCTTAATAGATGACAATGACGACCTGGTTTTCTGAGATAAAATGACTGTGTAGTTTCGAGAAACATCATCAAAACATAAATAAATTCATGGGGTTCCCAACATGAACAAATCGAGGGGATTAGAAAAGAGCTACTCGGCGGTGGGAATGAACGCGATGTTAAAGGGTCCTTAGGAGGAGGCGGACAAGATTTCGCGAGCGCAGTGGGATAAGAGCAATTCATCCAACTCTAACGGGTGTGTGAGTAAGTCACTCAAGCTTGATATTCCTAAATTTGAGGGTAGTAATCCATTGCAGTGGATAAAAAATGTAATAAGTATTTCATAGTCAATCCAATGGATGATTATGATAGCAGTTGAGAAAGCAGCTAACAAACACCTTGAGGAATGGTAAATGGTCGTTCATGGGGTGTCTTTGTATGATAGCAGTTGAGAAAGTAGTTGCAGATTTTAAACCACACCCAAATCTGGAACCCTTAATAGCCAAGTTCGTGCCTCTTTTTGACAACCCAACACAGTTACCACCTTCAAGGGATCATGAGCATAAGGTTTCTTTGAAACCTGATGTTGTAGCTTTCAAGCAGAACGCCTATAGATACCCTTATCTACAGAACTTAGAGATTGAAAAACTAGTGCAGTAGATGCTTGATGCAAGTGAAATTCAACCTAGCACAAGTCCCTTTTCATCTACGGTTCTTCTCGTGAAGAAAAATGATGGTACATGGCACTTTTGCGTGGACTATATGAAGCTCAACTCACTCACAATCAAGGACAACTTCCTCATTCCATTGATTGATGATTTATTGGATGAGTTGGGAGGAGCGACGGTCTTCTCTAAGATCGATCTAAGGGCGGACTACCATCAAATAAGAATGCATCTGGATGACATCCATAAGACTGCTTTCGTGGCATCTAGTGGGCTTTATGAGTTCAAGGTAATGCCCTTTGGACTCACTAATGCTCCGACAAATTTTCAAGCTCTTATAAACTCGGTGTATTTGAGAAAAATTATTTGAGAAAAATTATTTTGGTCTTCTTTGATGATATATTAATCTAAAGCAAGAGCATGGAGTTGCATATACGGCATTTAGAGGTTGTGTTTAATCTGCTCTTAGCTCATGGATTGTATGTCAAAGCTTCTAAGTGCTTGTTTGGTCAGGAGCAAGTGGAGTATTTAGGCCATTTTATAAGCAAAGATGGACTAGCTGCAGACCCTAGCAAGATAAGAGCTATGGTGGAATGGTCATTTCCAAAGTCATTAAAAGCTCTACGAGAATTTCTGGGATTAACTGGTTACTACAGTAAGTTCATCAAGGATTATGGCTCTATTGCACGGCCACTACATGATCTCACAAAAAAGTAAACCTTCTTATGGAATGATCAAGCTGCAGCAGCTTTTGAAACTCTTAAATAGGCCATGGTATCAGCCCCAGTCCTTCGGTTGCCAGATTTTTCCCTACCCTTTGTATTGGAAACGGACGCTTCTTATGCTGGTATTGGAGCGGTGCTGGTTCAAAATGAGCATCTTATTGCGTTTCTGAGCAGGTCTCTAGCTCCAAAGCATAGGGGGTTATCTACCTATGAGAAGGAATTCTAGGCAATCATTTTGGTTATTGAGAAATGGCATTTTTATTTACTACACAGTCAGTTCATCATTCGAACTGACCATCAAAGCTTGCGACACCTATTGGAGCAAAAGATTTCAACTCCGGTTCAACATAAATACCTAACAAAGTTATTAGGTTTTGATTACAAAATTGAGTACAAACGAGGAAGTGATAATAGGGTTGTTGATGCTTACCTAGGGTGGAACAAGAGGCATGTGATATGCTTGCTCTAACTCTCACCACTTGCACCCTTGGTTGGATTGCCGAGATTGTTGCAAGTTATAGTACTGATCCAGTGGATCAAGAAGTCATTGTTGTCTGCCGCACCATGCATTATGATGTCTTTTTCTTCTTCTTCCATGATGGTCTCTTAAAGTACAAGGGTAAGCTTTTTGTGGGAGGTTTTACTGACTCTACATGTTCTGGCAACTTGAGATCTAAAATAATTGAGTATATGCATTCCTCTGGTTATGGTGGTCACTCTAGCACTAATGCCACTTTTAAAAGGATTCAAACCACATTTCTATGGCCTGAACTTCGCAAGGACGTTCAACAATGGGTGCCTATCATGCTTGCCAAAGTTGAAAGCATGAGACATCCAAACCCGCGGGTTTACTTCAACCTTTGTCCATTCCATCTTAGGCTTGACAACATATTATTATGGATTTCATTGAAAGACTGCTTATTTCTCATGGAAAGGATACCGTTCAGGTGATTGTAGTTTACCAAGTATGCACATCTTTTGGCTTTGAAACACCCCTTTATTGCTTCGGATTGTGCCTAATGTTTTCTGGATTTTATCTATAATCTTGATGGTTTGCCTTCAAGTATTGTCTCGAATCGTGACCGCATCTTTACAAGTTATTTTTGGAAGGATTTGTTCAAAGCATTAGGCATTCAACACCACTTGAGGACTACGTATCACCCCCAGACTTATGGGCAGAGTGAACATGTAAATCAATACCTTGAAACTTATTTGCGGTGCATGTGTAGCCATTCTCCTAGGCAATGCTTTTGTTGACTTTCTCTAGCAGAATTCTGGTACAACACCTTCTTCCATACGTCGCTGGCTCTTTCTCCGTTCGAAGCTCTCTACGACTATAAGCATACTCCTTTGGTGTTTCAATCCTATATGTCTCCTAAGGTTATTGGCTTTGAAACTACATTGCTGGAGGAGCAGGATATGCAGCTCCATCTTCATCGCTTATTGCAAAAAGCCCAGGATCGTATGATCCGTAGTGCCAATTGTCGTAGGTGTGATCATGTCTTTACCGAGGGCGATTGGGTCTACCTTAAGCTCAAGCCTTATAAACAACACTCCGTTCGTCTTCATAAGGCTTGGAAGCTTAGTCCCCGATATGCTTGGCCTTTTTGGTTGTTCGTCGTGTGGGTGTTGCTGCCTACAAGCTCAAGCTTCCTCATACAGCTAAGATTCACCCCGTTTTTCATGTTAGTCTTCTCAAGCGTAGTGTACATGCTCCCTCTCGCAGTGTTGCTACTCTTCCTGAGTTCGACGATGATGGTAAGGTCTTGTTGCACCCTCTTAAGATCCTTGTTCATCGCCTTGTGAAAGTTAATAACCAGTCGAGTACCGAGGTGTTGGTCCATTGGGCTCACCTACCTAAAGCCGAGGCTACATGGGAGGATTATCAGACCATGCTTACACGTTTTCCTGCTTTGGTTTGACTTTTGAGGACAAGTCATGTCTTCAAGGAGAGGGGTTGTTATGGTTAGGGATTACTATGCATGGCCATGCATGGGCTTGCATGCCTTGCATGCATTCTTTTCGAGCTCATTCCAGTTTTTCTTTTGCATCATTAATGAAATAATAACTTTTGTTCTATCATACTTGCTTTGTCTCTTGATTCATGCCATTATTGTGCGTGTGAGTTAGGATTGATGATCAAGTGTGTTTGATATCTTAACAAGGAGGAAGAAGAGTTGTCTGCAAAAAGAAGAAAATGAAATTAAAAGGAGAAAGGGTGAGGATCGAGTGAATAGGGGAGGAGAGAGAGATGTTCGGGTGTTGGGAAAATAATTAAATAAAAAACAAAATTAAAAGAAAAAAAGAAAATAAAAAGTAAAAAGAGAGAGAAATATAATTCATATAAGGTATTGGCCCTAGTTATAGACCGATTAATTATTTAAATGGGTCATACCCAACAAAAACAAATAGATCGAGATCTAAATAATATTGTGATGAAAATTAATATATGTTGATCAATTATATTATTTTAATTAGGTCTAAATAATTTATTTTAAAGGATATTTAAATTAAATGCTTAAAGTAAAGATATGGTTTAATTTAATTAATATTAGTTAATGAAATTATCAAGACTTGATTAATAATTATTGTTTCATAATAATTATTTAAATATTAATTATTAATTATATATATCATACTTACATTACTTTACTAAGAATGTGTTTATCAATCAAATAATTCTAATTAGTAAACACTAAATTTCTCATAATAATTTCGTAATTGGAGAACCATATTACAACAAGATATGAGTAATTAGAATTATCTCAATCTTTCATATTACATTAATCTTACTCTTTTAGTTGAGATACTTATCAATCAAATAATTCGTTATAAGTGAGATATTTATCATATAATCCGAATTTTTTGTATTTTTATTTTTCTTGAGTTGAAAATGAAAAAATCGGATTATATATGAGATATTTTTTAGAATTGTATTTTCAACATAACCAAATATTAAGTTATAATAGATTATCTATATTCAAGAATAGAATTCGTTAATATTTCAATTATTTGGAAAAATAAATAAAAAGCGGGTAGTAAGAATCAAACCCACATCATTATCTTGGAAGGCTAGGGGTTATAGTCGACGTTGTTCTGTGCTTTGAACGTCTCAAATTCAAAACTGGTCATGAGTTTTATAGTATTTTATGTGTCTAATCTTAATTAGTAAACACTAAATTAACTTATATTATTTCTATCTATCTGTTTTTATCCCAACTTATCTCACTTAATCTATCTATATATATATGTGTGTGTGTGTGTATATAATAACAGAGTTTTTAATTGAAATAAATTTTGATGACAATTCTTTAATTAATTTCAAATCAATCACTCATTACATAAAATAAAATTAAATAAATTTTAATATTTCTCACATCCAAAAAATGTATACAAATAAATAACTTTTCTTTCCAATATATTTTTTATTTTTCAAAATATTTTAAGTTTTTCATATAAACATATACAATATGCATCTTAAATTAAAGATTCTAATAAGAAATTTAATTTGATATATGATATTGAATAAACAAGTTTATTATAAAACAATTATGATCGTTTTAAAAAAAATTCAATATATAAATTTATTATATGTATGCTAATAATTTTTATTTATAAGAGGAAAAAAGATTTATTAAACACAATGGCATGAAAAGTGCCAAGTACAGAAGGTCAACAACAGTAGGAAACCGAACACAGAAACGCACCCAAACCAATATCGACTACAACAATACACACAAACGAGAAATGCACTCAAGAGTTTTTGTAATAGAGTAATGGATCAGAGCACCAGGCGCTGAAGTTCAGGGGATGTTTGTGATAAAAAAAAACTCTTAGCAACCACCCAACTCCAAACATATGATTTCATTTCCCCCAATATTTTATCCGACTTCCATACACTGCCATTAAAGACCACCTCATTTCTTTGTTTCCATATCAACAATGTCATGCAGACCCATATAGATTCCAAGAGCAGTCTCTCCTTTTTTTCCGTTAACCAAAGAACAAAATTGGGAGAAATTATCATGTATTTTGTTGGGCAGCACAGCTTTCAAACCGAGCCAAACCAAGCTACCACTCCAAAGCTCCCAAGATCGACTACACTCCACAAAAAAGTGTTCATTTGTTTCTTATGCACTTCCACATAAGGGCAAGATTGACCCAGCATACCCAGCATTTGCTGGCAGCACTCCCCTTTTTCTCAATTCACTTCTTGTTGCAATTCGCCTATAAATGATTCTCCATGTTGTGGCCTGCACATTCGGAACCGTGAGATTGCCCCAAAGTAGTTTGCACATTTTGTTTGCTACTTGCTCCAACTCACTCCAATTTTCTTTCCAGCAACTTTGTGTATCAGCTTCGAACTGGGAAAGATCGGCTAGCCTCCAACTTTGAGCTAATAATATTGTTATCTAAGTCATATACATGTATCCAACAAAAAAATATTTTTTACGTCTTACATTTTATTACTCATTTTTACCATTTTGAAAGGTATAAAATTTTCATTTGATTTTTTTTAATGTATTTATTCACCTACTACACACAACTCGATTAGCAAAAAATAAATCAAATGAAACTCAAACTCTACAGAATATACAACGACCACACTCTTATTCATTTCAATTCAGCCATAAAAATTATATACACTTTCATTTTTTTAAAATTTTTGGTAAATATATTGTATATACCCTCTTAAATACTATTATCGATATATATTGTTGTTTTACTTAAAATTGTCATTAGTGGACAAGTCATTAATTTTTTTATTACTCAAAACACATATTTCATTATTAATAGTGTCGATTTGATTCAATTCTCAACATATTTAATTTATTTATTAATCTTTCATTAATTTTGTAATACCCCGCATTTTGAACACCGACATAAGTAGTAAACTTTTCAAAATTTAGTCCTTATTTTTAGATTACGAAACCAAAAGTTCCAAAAATTCATTAGTATGTAAATCATTAGTAGTAATTAATAAACCTTATTATTATTATATCATTTGAAGAGGCAATCATTAAATAGTTATTGAGGAGGTTTAATGCAATCATTAAACATGATTGGCATTTAAGAGACAAGTTCTTATAATAAGGTATTTAATGCAATCATTACTACATTAATGATGGTTGGATTAATAAATGTAATTAATGATCTTACTTAAGGAAGTATGTGATTTATTATGATAGATAGGATAGTTATTGATGATTAGGAGAAACTAAGATATCAACACCGATCCTAACTCATTCAACCTAACCTAGTTTAAATTATACACTTTTGTTTAAATCTATATAGCAATTATTAAATGAAACACTATAATCTTTAAAAAGCAAAAACAGAAAATAATACATTAATAATAAGAATTTAAATGCACAACCGCCAATGATATAATAAGGACCAATAACAAACCTACCTTTGATACATAGGGAATAATGAGATCTCTTACATTCCATATTTGGTAATCTATAAAGGCAAGGGTGGAAGGGAAATACAACTTTACAAGAAGACAATGGAAAAAGGTACATTGGTTCGACTAAAGATAGGCTATGTGCAAAACAAATGATGCTGCACTGGACAATTCAGAAATAAGCTATATTAAGTAACAAACAAAACTAAGAAACTAAAAGAAAATAGACTAGAAAGGCAATGGAAAGGGAGCTGCCAAGCTGTGATAGAAACAGGAACAAGAAGCTGCCCTTTTTTTTTCCTGCCTTCATGCCACTCCAGTTCTACCTGCAACAAGGGACCAAAGGAAACATTGTAAACAGCTTTATAGGTTAGGGTTAGGACTGCAATAGAGACATTCAAAAAAAAAAATAGAACAAATAGGAGATTGCTGTATAAAATAAAGTAGAAATCTCACCATTTAAGGAAATAAAGAAAGGAGAAGGAGAAGCCCCTAACTGCTCGGTTCCAGTCCTCCTTTGCAGCCCTCCTCTCTCCTGTTCCCTGTGGGCAACACAACAACAGAGACATCAGAAGCAGCACAACAACAGAGACATCAGATTGGGATATCAAAACACAACACTAGAATCAAATGATTCAACTCTAAACCTTCCCCTCCTATAAATACCCAGCCTTCAACTCTTAGACAGCTTTGCACTTCACAAAACCATAAACACTTACGTTTTAGGAGAAAGAGGCTGGAGAGGAACTAGAAGAAATCCTGCCCAACTTCAGAAATTCATAAGGAAGTTCTAAGGTAAGTTAAACCCATGTATCAGCCTTACCAAGGTCCCAATATTACCTAGAATAAGTTCTAATATCTCCTCACACTCTACTCTTAAGGAAAACCATCTCAAGACAGTAGAGAGAAGCCAAGAAGGAAGAAACATACTCAGATCTAAGCCAGACTCACCGATTACCTCTAGGTAAGGCTTCAAGACAACAAACTCCACATTCGAACTTTAAACTTAGCATATGAACTTAGTGTAAATCATAACATGTTTATTGTTGTTATAAACCCCACCTTCAAGACTTGGAACATCAAAGTTAGGACTCTCATGCTTAGAAGAACTTAGACTCGTAGAAGAGCATGTTCGAATTCACAACTTAGACGCACTCAAACTGCTCCCTAAATACCATAAGAGAGAGAAACCCCTGAAGAACTTGGATTAGATTTTTCATTCTCTTTCCCGACTAAGAACTTTAGAAATCATAAGGCTTGAACATACATGATAAAACTACAAGGAACTTATAAGGAAATGAGGAAGTAGACTTAGCTGCTGAACCGGGCCAACCACGCTGTTCCAAACGGACAGCAGCATTCCCGAACACTCCAACTCTTGTCCCGACCGTTCCAGTCCGAATCAAGCCCCACCGAGCCACCCGACAACAGAACCGAGGTCTGTTCAACCCATTCTAGACAATCCAGTTTCGCCCCATCTCCCGAACGAAGCCAGTTCCTCATAAAGAGTTAATGTACAACAATCAGAACACACGAATTCAGAAATAAATTATAAAACTATATATATGCCTCAACCCAGAACTCAATCAGCAACAAATCAGACCAACTCTAGAAAAAAAATTCAGTACTTCGCGAAACACCCCAATCGAACCTTAATTCACAAATCTATAACATGCAAGTCCTAGCTAAGAAAGGATCAGGACTTAGAATTTAGAAAGAAGAAGAAAGAAAGGAGATTCTTACCTTAGAACAATTGATGGTGACTCCACGAGGAGGTTCTGTCGAGAGTCCGATGATGTTGTTTCCACCTTAAGCAGTTGCGGGAAAGACAGAGGGGGAGAAAGAGAGAGCTAAGGTGAGCCGTGTGCTAGGGAAAAGAGAAGGAGGACGGCGGAAGAGGCGGAAGGAGAGACGAAGTCTCTGTTTGAGTGTAAATTGTGAATAGAATAAAACTAGGGTTGGGGATAGAAGTGTGTAGAAGATGGGTCGGGTATTGGGCCGGATACTAAATTAAATTGGGCCCCTGAAATAAAAACGAATTGGGCTATAGTAATCAGACCCAGAAAGTGAATCAATTTAAATATTGGTGGGCTAATCTGGGACACCTATGTGGGGCGAGAATTAACGAATTACGGGCCAAATAATTAAATTTATACGGGCCTGATCTAACTAAGGTGTTGGGCTCAGATTTAATAAGAAGTTATGGACCTAAACAATTAATCATGGGCTAAATTAATTGGGATGTTGGGCCTATTAAAATAATTACAAGAAGAAATGACTAGATAAAGGGCTAATGGGCTAGAGACAATTTACTTAGTCCTAATTGAGATAATTATTAACCTAAGTGAATCAAGAGTTAATTTAATTAATTAGACCCATGGATTATTCTTTTAAAGCTAAATTGAAGGCTTAATCGTTTAAATAGAAATTAATTTATCAACTTAAAATTTAATTGACTACTTAGAAATTAATCAAAGGGGATGGTTAAATTATTTATCATGCCTATAGTGTGGCAATTGAAGTGTAACTAGCTTAACTAGAAATCATTTATCTCGATCTAAGGATCGAGATATTAAATTAGAAATATCTTTAGTTATATTACCCAATAATTACTTATTTGGGTATAGTAAATTCTCGGATCATAAAATGACTTAGAAATCACCAAACGACCTCTCTAGAAATATAACTCCTAAACTCGTGTAATAGTCGAGTTTTAAAACCCAAGAATAAACTCTCAAATTAGCCAAGGATATTAACTCCTTACACTTAGAGTGTATTTATATACTCAAGTAATGTATCTCACCCGAAATCTATTTAAAGGTTGCGGCGAAAGGTCGGAACTACAGTTCAGGAACAAAGCGATCAGTAATCAAGACTACTCAAGTAGGCTTTTCTCACTCTATAAAAATATGTGTGTATGATTTCAAAATGAAATGATATATTTTCAAAAGCACTGTCTTGCCATAAATGTTTTCACTTTATGTATGATGCCTATCTGTTATATTTATAATCGAATTCGGGTTCCAGTGGGTTAACGTCTCCACTCGAACTAGTGTACACAATGGACTGTGAGTCAGCGAAAGGTTGACCGGTCAAGTGTCTGCGGGAAGTGGCCACTTCCCCGGCACACAGAAACTTCAGATATGGTTAAATACAAAGAACTAGGACTGCAGTCAAACTAGAACTTTCTAAAAGAACTGTTTTGTGAACATAGGTGCTTTAGAGACAAAAATCCCTATGTATCACTTAGCATGGCTTGACAGTTATATATGTACGTGTGCGATTTCGGCACGTGTCTACTGAGTACAAATTGTACTCAGCCCTGCATGTGTTTCTAAACGTGCAGGTTAAGAATGAAGAAGACGTGGGTGCTGTGTCGAGCTTTTGTCGTATCTCATAGTAGCAGACTCTTGGGGGTTCTACGTGTCGTCATACACGTAGGACTTTAGTTTACGATCCTACATTCCGCTGCTAGAAAGATATGTAATGGACTCGAGATTCAACTCTTTAAATTTGTGGTGTTATGTAAAGAGCTTATGACTCTAGTTATGTTATTGTCAATTTCGTATGATGAACCTTCGACCTATGATATGAGAAGAACATCAAGTTTCCCTTATTCTACTCCATTTCGCTACTTAATTCTTTCAATAGTCACGTTTACCCGGCTTTACTAGAATTAGTAGAAAGCGGGCGTGACAAATTTTGATCTTATTTAACTCACTTATTAATCAATCAATAATTTTTATTTTACTCATGACACACGCATACTTTATTAATAAATAGTGTGACCTTCATTCCATTAACAACGCGTTAAACCCATTTATTAAAATTCATGCCTAAAGTCATCAAAAAAGACTTGGCCCCATTAATTTTCCAGGTTGGCTCGACCCAATCTTAAATGATACAATCATATATATCATTTCACACTAAAAATTATATTTTAGATATTTATGGACCTTACAAATAGATAATTACATTATTTATTATTATTATATAGTTTAATACAATTTAATTTCCATCAAATCATTTAATCATTATTAAAATTAAGTAATACTCGTTTCATCCACTAAAGAGTGTGTTCTTATTATCTGTTTGGATCGTCCATCACAAGTGTGTTATTTCCTTTTTTGAACATGATCGCACAAAACATGGTAAGATATAATATTTTAATTAAAATTTACACTTCTTCTAATTTCATCATTACTTTGATTTTTTTAGTATTTATCATGATATTTTCTATGATATGATCATAGAATATAAGTTAGGTCTTAAGTATATTTATTTTGACTTCTATAGTTTTGTATATTGGATTTTGGAGGATACTACATTTTATGTTTCAAATATTTTAATATAAGATGAGTGAGGAGAGAATCTACTTTGAATTTATAACATAATTTGTGAATATATTTTTCAAAAAATAAAATCTTAATTGTACAATAATCTCTATTTTATTTATAATGTAATTTTTTATGTCTAATTTTATTTTTAGAATATATTTTAATTATATATTAAAAAGATAAATATTATATCATGCTTTAGAGCTGAGTTATGTTACTAGTAAATAATAATAATTCAGTTTTATTTTTCTTCTTGGGGTCTAATCTAAGGCCCATTAGACTTCTTCCAAAGTCTATGCAGTAAGCACTTTGTATTATTATTACTGGGTTGTTCCTGCCCATATCTTTATATCTTTATCTTAATTTATCTGTGCAGAAATATTGACAGAAAGCATCAATATTTTCACCATACAACATAAAAGGAGGTTAAATAAAGTGCACGTCACATTCATCAGAAATGAGATTTAACTTTTTTTTAAAAAAAAAAAGAAAAAAACTAAAGTAACGGTAGTAATGTATCTAATGTTGGATTGTTATGTTTTGGGTTTTATGGATTAAATGAATCAAATCTTATGGAGTAATTAATATGTTCCATGCACTAATTAAACGTGGTCGGGACACTATAATTTCGTTGTTTCCATTATAGTCGTCTAATAAATCACCTTAGTCGTCTAATAAATCATTAGGTGAAGTAGTGTGCAAATTAATACATATCAATTCAATCGAGTTCCAACAAATTAATTAATTACTATAACTTTATAAAGATTCGTATCCAATTGAATTAATTAATTATCATGCCCTATATCATATATTTAATTTATCGTCTTTTAACAAAAAAACAAACACACATAATTTTGATCAGAACAAATAAAAAATAATACTATAACAAAGAGAGTAAATTTATTATTTTGGTCGTACTACTCCTCGCTCTTGTCGGTCAACTATAGTTTAAAGGCCTATTAAAATAATCAAATATGGGTTTTCTTAAGATATGGTTGGGTTCTTTTTAGGTATATTTCAACTTTTGTTTTTTTGTGTTTAACTTCACTAAATTATAACTTAATTTTGGGACAATATATATTAATATATGACGTTGAAGTTTGATTGTGATATTTTTCAAACAAAAACATGAATGGAACATCGATGTTGAGCTTTAGAAGTGATATGGTCTAAAGAGAATCTTGTGATCTTTGGTAATATAATTTCAAATTAGATAATATATATTATAAATTTCTTGGAATTAGTTAAAATGAAAAGAGTCTACTTCAAATACGACATAGACAGTCTTGTTTCCTTTGGATTTTTCTTTTTGTTCTCGACAAATAAAAAAGATGGCATGCTTAATATGCAATTTTGATCTACAATATTTTCGATTTACATCTTATTTAATCATTATCTTCATAATTCGTATATGCTAACTATCGTTCTAAGTGTTACGTTTTTCTTTTTGAATTGTCACAACTCAATGTAAGTGTTACATTTTCTTTTTAAAAAATCTTTATTACTCACACAACTTTCAATAATATATATTTTCATCATCATTTATACTACTCACTCCATCCCACTAAAAATTGTCATATTTGACCAAATATGTGAAAACTTTTTGGTCAAATGTGACCATTTTTAATGAAATAGAGAAAGTACTTTTTAACTATCCTTAAATCTCGTGTCCAAAAACAAATGTAAAATTTAGTTTGGGACGGAGAGAGTATATACGAGTACAAGAAATATCACAATTAGTAATATACGAAATACAATAATAAAGTAATATCGACTATTATAGCTTCGCTTAAAATGTTACTAATATTTTTGATCAAAATAAAATAAAGTACTTGACCTTTCGCACCAAGTTACAAAATATAGCATATTTGAGATTCGACACTGAAAAACTAAAATTTCAACTAAAATTGAGTATCAATATATATAGCTCATCATGTTCAATGTATGATTTCTTGTAAACTAGCAGAAATTGTTGTTTATTAACATAGGTTTCAAATTTTGAAAACAACTGTTTCAATTTTTTATGTTGGGTTATTGACGATCGAGGGACATTCTTACATCTTTCTGCATAATTCTTGGGTTTTTATGAATAAATTTGTGTAGAAGATTTTGTTGCGACGTCAAGTATGCTTAACCTGTTAATTAACCACCATTTTTGAAAATCTTTTTCATTATCTTTTTAGATTTTTATTTATTTAAATAATATTAAACTGAACCTAATTGAGAATTAGTAACTTTAATTGATATCAAGTTACTCTAATCTCTATTAGTTACGGACACACGCAATATTTGTCAAAAATCAAATCGAGTTCTTCTGTGTGAAAACCAGAAAGGCCAAAAAAAAAAAGAAAATGAAAAGAGGATGTCGTTCTTTTACTTTACATGTAAATTTATTTCCATCTTTAATTTGAAAATGAGTATCAAAGCTGGCTGTTGTCTCACTTTACATGAGTCATCATAAATGTCCCTTTCAATTCCGAATGTTTCACTTTCTTTTTCACATTTCAAAATTTTTAATTCTGAAATACGAGGAATATTTTCTGGAAAACCTAAGTTTGTTTAGATTTTTAAAAATAAATAATTTGAATAAAAATAAAAATGAAAATAAGGCCAATGTATATAGAGTAGTAAAATGTTGTCAAATGTTTTAGGTTGAAAACTGAAAGGAGCTGACATTCGCTATCCGTACAATAGAATCCAATGCATGTAATGTAAAGAAAGTCACTAACTATATTGTGATTATGAATAATCATTACCTCACCTCCTTACTACATATTGAAAATAAAGCTGTCATGCATTATAAATTACTCCCTATATATATAATAATTAAAGTTGATCTATCTAGTTAGTAGAGTGATTAACATATTTCCTTCCGAATTCCTATTTTTATTCCAAGTAGAAGTAGTGATGCTTTTTTGTTTCTAGTCAAGCCTTTGGAATTTTCAAAAGTGAAGTGCGCATGACAATGTAATCTCCAACGAAAGTTGTAAATAGTAATTAGTTTGTATATTAATATTAGTAGTGTCTGCTTCAACAAGTCTCATTTTATGCTGTTCAAATTAATATTCATAAATGTATATTCATGTATGTTGGGTTTTGAATGGTGGAAATAAGAACAATAACAATAACAAGTAGAATAGAACACAGGAATTACGTGGTTCGGCTCAAAATCAAGCCTACGTCCACGGGAGAATAGAGATCAATTCACTAATTTCAAAACAGAAAGAAGTTACAGAGATTACAATGAAAAACACTTAAGGATTTATTCTCTTTCTTTCCCCTCGTGTATCACTCTCCCTCTCTCTAGAAATTTACAAGTGAATCTCAGATTATGCTGTAAAAAAAAACTTTTTCAATCACAGAGCTTCGTGCTATATATATAAGACACATGAAATAATCCAATGGAAATCACTAGAAAGATGTAGATGGCAATTCCCGAATATTCCAGATTGATTCCGTTAGATGCAACTAACTCCCGTACAATCCAGATGATTCCTGCCACTCACTGCCACATCTTGTTGTAACAAACTCCAACAAACTCTGACAGCTGGATTCGACCGTTAGAAACGGTTAAAACCCTTTCTAGAACCTCCGGGAACATTCCCGCTAACAACAGATCGATGTATAAAAAACCCAGAACAGATCATTATTGAGCAACAAGAGATTTGCCAATTAATCGATCTGCTCCATCACTTCACAGCAGCGAGCTTCTCTCGCTAAAACACACAGCAGCGGGCTGCTCCCGTTGCTACTATCTGTTCCATCAAGCTTTATTACAGCGGGCTGCTCTCCAACAGAAAGTATGCTTTCACCAAACACTTGATGTTCATCCACAGCAACCCAGCAGAAAACACTTTCTGCTCTTGCTATCTGCTCCAGACAATCTGCATCACTTTGTGTTTTACCACAGCGAGCTGCTCCCACTTGCAACTCACAGCAGCGGGCTGCTCCCGCTTGTACTTCACTGTAGTTCATCAACAGATAGTATACTCACCAATCGATCTGCTCATCACTATCTGCTCTCTAACAGATAGTGCATTCACCACTCATCACCATCTGCTCTCACCGGATGATTAACTCCCAACAGGTAGATTACATCCAGACAGATGGTTCAAGCACCAACAGCGATCTGCTGCACCTGCAAATCGATCTGCTCATTACCAGCACTTCACAGCAGTCTGCTCTCGCTGAACCACAGCAGCGGGCTGCTCTCCAACAGATAGTATGTTGAACAATCGATCTGTTCATCTTCAACAATCGATCTGCTCCTTCAACATAAAACACTATCTGTCCAAAACTTCAAGTGCTCAACTTCAGCTCATGTGATCACAACTCTCAACAATCTCCACCTTGATTACATGACCTGAATCAAGGACCTCTCCACACAGCTCGCTGTCGAGCTGCTCCAACCCCCTCACGGGCTGCTCCACCTCAATCTCGAGGTATCAAGCTTACCATATTGAGGCAATGATAGAACTTTGCCGCTGGCAATGCTTTTGTTAATGCATCAGCTGCATTATCATCTGTTCCAACCTTAACGACCTGCACATCACCTTCTCTCACAATATTTCTTATGAAGTGATGCCGCACATCAATGTGCTTAGTCCTTTCATGGAACACTTGGTGTTTTACAAGGTGTATAGCACTCTGGCTATCACAGTTCACTTGGATCAATCTCTGCTCCACACCCATCTCCTTTAGAATTCCTTTTAACCACAAGGCTTCCTTCACTGCTTCAGTTAAGGCCATGTACTCTGCTTCTGTAGTTGATAACGCAACCACAGATTGAAGAAACGATCTCCAGCTTATGGCAGTTCCATACAAGTTAAATATATAACCTGTCTGTGACTTCCTTGAATCCAGATTAGCTGCATAATCTGAGTCCACATACCCTATCAATGGTTGATCAAGCTCCACCTCCATCCTTTGATATTTTAAACCAAAATTTGAAGTTCCCTTCAAGTATCTCATCAGCCATTTTAATGCTTCCCAGTGGTATCGACCTGGATTTGCCATATACCTACTGGTAACACTGATTGAGTGAGCTACATCGGGCCTCGAGCAGATCATCGTATACATCAAACTGCCAACAATATTGGCATATGGTATTTTTCCCATAAACTTTCGATCTTCTTCATTTTCTGGCCTGTGCTCAGCAGAGAGTTTGAAGTGCTGAGCCAGAGGAACTTTAACCTCCTTCATTGAATCCATCTTGAACTTTCTTATAACACCCATGATGTAATCGCGCTGCATCAACCACAAGCTACCTGCTTGTCTGTCCCTTATGATGTCCATACCCAATATCCTCCTTGCATCTCCAAGATCTTTCATGTCAAACTCTGCTCTCAACTCCTCCTTGATTTTGTCAACCTCCTTCATGGTTTTGCCAGCAAGCAACATGTCATCAACATACAACAGCAGATAGACTTTTGCTCTCCCATCTCCTTCCTTGAGATACACACAGCTATCAAACTGTGATCTGGAAAAACCAATGGATGTAACATAATCATCAAATCTCAAATACCACTGTCTGGAGCTCTGCTTCAGACCATATAGAGATTTCTTAAGTAAGCAGACTTTGTCTTCATCTCCAGGTAGGATAAATCCCTCGGGCTGGGTCATATAGATGTTTTCCTCCAGATCTCCATGGAGAAAAGCTGTTTTCACATCGAGCTGTTGTAGTTCCAGGTTGTTCTGAACAGCTAGAGATAGCATCAACCTTATACTACAATGCTTGACAACAGGAGAGAACACTTCATTGAAGTCTATCCCCTCCTTCTGGGTAAACCCTCTGGCCACTAATCGAGCTTTGTATCTAACCTTGTGCTGCTGGCACACCTCAATCTTTTTCTTAAAGATCCATTTGCAACTAACACATTTCACACTCTTTGGTCTGTTTACAAGCTCCCAAGTCCCATTCTTATGCAATGATTGAAGCTCCTCTTGCATAGCAGCAAGCCAATCTGCTCCTTCTTTGCACCTCACTGCCTCCTTGTAACTTCTAGGTTCATCTGGCCCCTCCTCATCTGCTATGGCCAGCGCGTAGGATACCAAATCAGCATGTCCGTATCGATCTGGTGGATGGACAGATCGTCTAGCTCTATCACGAGCTAGCTGGTAGTTGGTTAGATCATCACCAGCAGGTCACTGCTCATCTTCCTCATCAGAATCGATCTGCTCATTCAAACAATCTGTTCTCTGGTTGCTGTTCTGGAACTCCACCTGCACCCTTGCATTCTTGGAGTGATCACTTCCTGGATCAATCTGCCCAGATGTTCCTTCTCCTCTGGCAGCGGGCTGTTCTTCTCCTTTAGGAACAGATCGTTTTAACATAGGCATTTGATTCTCCACGAATTTTACATCTCTACTAATGATGGCCTTCTGGTATCCTGGTTCCATGCACCACAGTTTGTATCCCTTCACTCCCTTGGGATATCCAAGCATGACACACTTCAGTGCCCTGGCTTCCAATTTATCCTGCCTTTTGTGAACATAAGCAAGACAACCAATAGCCTTGAGATAACTGTAATCTGGAACTCTTCCATACCACACCTCATCTGGAGACTTGAAATTGTTTGACACAGCTGGACTCTTGTTGATTAGGTAACAGGCTGTCATGGCTAATTCTCCCCAAATATTCTTTGGCAGCCCGCTGCCTATCCTCATGCATCTGATCATTTCCAAGATCGATCTGTTCATCCTTTCTATCACACCGTTCTGCTGTGGGTTTCCAGGTACAGTCTTATGCCTCTTGATTCCATTCTCAACACAAAATTTCTGGAATTCCTCTGACATGAATTCTAGCCCATTATCTGTCCTTAAACACTTCAATTTGACGTCCTTCTCATTGGCAACTTCAGTGTGCCATTCCACAAACTTTTGAAATGCATCAGACTTGGACTTTATGACATATATCCATAATTTTCGAGAGAAATCATCAATGATGGACATAAAATACTTTCCCCCAGAAATAGTTTCCACCCTTGCAGGCCCCCACAGATCGCAATGCACATAGTCAAGAGGTGAAGTCGATCTGTACTTGCTAGTAGGGTAGGGCAGCTTCTTGCTCTTGCCTAAGATGCATTCCTCGCAGTTCTTGACCTTGAGTATTTCTTTGGCTTTGATAACCCCCTGCTTCCTCAACTCATTCATCCCTTTCTCACTGAGATGACTCAGCCTCAAATGCCAAACTTTGCTTTCATCCTCAGCAACATTTCCAGAATCTCCTGTGATGACATCTCCCAACAGATAGTAGAGACTCCGTTTCCTCACACCAGTGAGCATAACCCTTGAACCATTCATAACTTTGAGGTACCCATTCTCAGAAATAAATCCATATCCCTTGCTTTCAAGCATTCCTAGGGATATTAAGTTTCTCTTGAGGTCTGGAACATACCTCACTTCCGATAGAATTTTAATAGATCCATCGTTGGATTTGAAAGTAATCTTGCCAATGCCTTTCACTCTGCAAGCATGATCATTACCAAGAGTGACCAGTCCAAAATCACCAAGCTGGAGATCATTGAACCATTCCTTCATGTGTGACATATGGAATGTACAACCAGAATCCATAATCCACGCACCATCAATCTTGGAGCTAATCACATTCATCATCTCAGCCTCCTCCAGTTCCTCTGCAACATCAGCAGCACCTTCATCTCCGTTGGTGCCATTTGCAGCTTGCTTTCTCTTCCATGAGAAGCAATTCTTCTTAAGGTGGCCTGGTTTTTTACAGAAATGGCATTTCCTGGTCTCCTTCCCATCCTCTACCTTGCTCTTTCCTGGCAATTTCTTCTGGAATTTCTGCTTTCCAGATTTTCCAGATTTAGCTTTAATAGCCAAACCCTCCGCACTGGCCTCACCTTTTCCATTGTGAAGCTTGCTTAACTCCTTGGACTTCAGCGCAGTCTGGACTTCATTCATGGTGATGGAAGTCTCTCTCCCATAAAGCATGGCATCCTTAAGGTGTTCG
This sequence comes from Leonotis leonurus, assembly GCA_026898415.1. Taxonomy (NCBI): domain Eukaryota; kingdom Viridiplantae; phylum Streptophyta; class Magnoliopsida; order Lamiales; family Lamiaceae; genus Leonotis; species Leonotis leonurus. The sequence continues at coordinate 191,647 of JAPKLX010000236.1, read as the reverse complement.
AAGCTTTTAGGCAGAGCACTTAATAGGATAATGGCTTTATCTTCATCAGGTTCCTTTACCTCAATATTCTCAAGGTCATCTAATATTTTGTTGAACTCATCGAGCTGGTCATGGATCGACTTGTCCTCAACCACCTTGAACGCGTACAACTTTTGCTTGGCATACAATCTGTTCGCCAATGATTTGGTCATGTATAATGACTCAAGCTTTTGCCATATCCCAGCAGCAGTGGTCTCCTTTGAAACTTCCCTTAGGACTTTATCCCCCAAGCACAGGATGATTGCGCTGTGAGCTTTCTCCTTCATCCTTTCCCGTTCTTCATCTACCTTCACCTTATCCTCGCCTTCCTTGGAGCTCGAACAAGACTCCAATGGCGGATCTGGTCTGAGCGCATCAATTAATCCATTTTGGACTAACAATGCTCTCATCTTAATCCTCCATAAACCGAAGTCGTTCTTCCCGGTGAATTTCTCAACATCAAATCGAGTTGTCATCGTGATTGATTCCTTCCTCTTCCCACAGACGGCGCCAATTGTTGGGTTTTGAATGGTGGAAATAAGAACAATAACAATAACAAGTAGAATAGAACACAGGAATTACGTGGTTCGGCTCAAAATCAAGCCTACGTCCACGGGAGAACAGAGATCAATTCACTAATTTCAAAACAGAAAGAAGTTACAGAGATTACAATGAAGAACACTCAAGGATTTACTCTCTTTCTTTCCCCTCGTGTATCACTCTCCCTCTCTCTCTAGAAATTTACAAGTGAATCTCAGATTATGCTGTAAAAAAAAACTTTTTCAATCACAGAGCTTCGTGCTATATATATAAGACACATGAAATAATCCCATGGAAATCACTAGAAAGATGTAGATGGCAATTCCCGAATATTCCAGATTGATTCCGTTAGATGCAACTAACTCCCGTACAATCCAGATGATTCCTGCCACTCACTGCCACATCTTGTTGTAACAAACTCCAACAAACTCTGACAGCTGGATTCGACCGTTAGAAACGGTTAAAACCCTTTCTAGAACCTTTGGGAACATTCCCGCTAACAACAGATCGATGTATAAAAAACCCAGAACAGATCGTTATTGAGCAGCAAGAGATTTGCCAATTAATCGATCTGCTCCATCACTTCACAGCAGCGAGCTTCTCCCGCTAAAACACACAGCAGCGGGCTGCTCCCGTTGCTACTATCTGTTCCATCAAGCTTTATTACAGCGGGCTGCTCTCCAACAGAAAGTATGCTTTCACCAAACACTTGATGTTCATCCACAGCAACCCAGCAGAAAACACTTTCTGCTCTTGCTATCTGCTCCAGACAATCTGCATCACTTTGTGTTTTACCACAGCGAGCTATCTGCTCTCTAACAGATAGTGCATTCACCACTCATCACCATCTGCTCATCACCGGATGATTAACTCCCAACAGGTAGATTACATCCAGACAGATG
>JAPKLX010000236.1:133796-189787 GCA_026898415.1 Leonotis leonurus | reverse complement strand
CACAGCAGCGGGCTGCTCTCCAACAGATAGTATGTTGAACAATCGATATGTTCATCTTCAACAATCGATCTGCTCCTTCAACATAAAACACTATATATTATGCATGTGATCCTAAGGATGAGTAAAAGTAAACCGCATCAAATCGTAAATGTAAATTCTTAATGGTCTCCATAATTTGAATACCAAAATTTGAATAATTGTTTAATTTATCTAATAGAAGGATATTTACTTATTATAATAATTATCGAAATATTATTATATATGCAACAAAATCTGGTATTATATTGTTGAGAACTTGCATAATAAGATTACAAAATCAGTATGCATAATTATTTCTTTCGATTAAAATTAAATTGAAGGGTTAAGTCTCGTTTATTATAGTCCTTTAATTTTTCTATTTGAAATTTGGTTAATTGGATTACATAAAGAAATCCCACGTATTTATATATCAACTCCCACATTTATGAACATTAAAGATACAAGTATATAACCATATATTTTGAATAATTAGAAGACAACATAAATAAGTCGTGATGTAAAGTCAAACTCAAACACACAAACACAATAAATATTATAACCAACCCCGGCCCCATCTTTTCCCTCACCTCAGCCATATTAATTCCCATATATCAATCCCTACATCCTATCTTTCTCCTTATTAGCACAAACACAAACACAATCAAAAAGAAAAGAAAAGCAAAGAAACATGGGATCAGAAAAGGAGGAGACAAGATTTCCAAAACTAAAGCTCCCATTAGCAGACCTACTCGATTCGGATTCGGAGCATCCATTTCAAGCACCCGCCTCCGTCCCATTCAAATGGGAGGAGCAACCGGGTAAGCCCCGACCCTACTGCCCCGTCGCCGAACCCGCCCGGTCCCTCGACCTCCCTCCCTGCATGAGCAGCGACAGATTTACCAAAACGCCCTCTCCCACCACCGTCCTCGACGGTCCCTACGCCGCCGTCGCCCGCCCCATATTCTCGTCCTTCAGAATCTTCACAGACGGTCACTCCTTCCGCAGCCCCGACGTAGGACGGCCGGAGAGACGCTTCTTTGGTAAGATCAAGAGCGGCGGCGGAGGCAGTTGCAGGTTTTCGCCGTCCACGTCGGTGAGTAGCTGTGAGATTGAGGAGGCGTTTGTGGGAGTGAAGAAGAATAATAAGACCAACACAAATGGAAATGGAAATGGAAATGGAAGCTTCTCTTCAACTATTTCTCATGCTAAGTCTTCTCAACTCTGGGTAAGCTACCTAATTTCCTCTAAATAAATATTCTTATTTATTAATATATATGGTCATTTTTGCAATTTTGACATCAGTAGTTTTGCCCATTGGCTAATTACAACATAAACTTTATAATTTTTCCGACTTTATTTATTAAAATATTCAGTGGTCAAGAAGCTGACGTGGACGCTATGAAACATAAATAACATGATTTTCAGCTAATTAAGTGGAGTAGTAAATAAAAATGGGATTGATGCTCTATATATGGTGTTTGGATTTATTTTGCACTTTCTGCTTAATTATATACTATATCCAAAACATGTACAATCTCCATCAACTTTCTGATTAGATTTGCATATATATATAGTTGTAAAAAACACAAGGTCATGCATATATAGATATTCATGATTAGATTTGCAATTACCTCTAAAGCATAATTTTATTTGTGTTCAAATCGTATAAAATTGAGATTCTAAGATAATTGGAGTTGATGAAAGATTCATGTTCTTAAGTTGTAATGCAACATCTTGATGGATCGATCGATGGAATTATATTTGATTAAATGGTGGCTGGGGAATTGTGATACGGTTGAGTAATTTAATTGTGGCAGTTGAACTTTAATACACAGATTAGTAATAGTAGTAGATGTAGACATAGTTTTTGTTTAACATATAAAGCATTTGAAAGGAATAAATTTTTTGTTTTTAGCACAAAGACGGTTGATAATGGGTTGCAGCAGTTATTATGGTTTTTGCCATTTTTGATTTAGTTGTTTTCAAAATTGTAGTTGTCACACCATTGTGTATTTTACTGCTATATCATTACATTCTGGCATATAGTTGCAAGAATTAATAGCCTCATTGATGGGGCCGGGGGCAGAGCAGACCCATTGACTATAAATAATGTTCCAACCTTATAATTTCAACAGAAGAAACTACCAAAAAATTTGTTTGAAATATGGTCCATAATTTATAAGGGTAGGCAGAAGTCTGCAAAACACATGGTGTGAGTTACTACTGTTGCTGGATTTGAAATATGAGAAAAGAAGTGTTAGGTCTTAATTTATTTTTATTTTGTCTCATATTTTTTTATTACATTCAACTTGCAGACTAGTATATGCCAAGGAATAAAACAAGTGATGAACTGGAAAAGCAGCAAGAAATCAAATAAAGAAGGTCGGGAGTGAAGGATCGCTATGTAATGAAGAGACCAAAGCAAAATGCTTGTTTTCAAACTAGAGTTATGTTTGTTGAGTAATGATTTTGTTGGATGTATAAAGTTCCTATCAAAAAATTTCAAAACTGATAATGCTAATGTTTATAGTCCTAAGAGTCCAGTATTGGCCTCACCACAGCTGGAAGCAAAAGTCCTGCAAATATCCTATCCTATCCTATCCTCAAACATCAAGCAAGATATAACCAACATACCACGACGCCACACGACAAACAACCAGTCTTATTAAATCTTGAAACCAAGATATTCACTTCACTATTTACTCACTTCCCACTAAAAGCCTATGATTAACAAACAAAAATAATAACAGTGAATAAAAGCATAGATTTCAAAGTATGCGAAGCGAAGGAAAATGTAATCCAGCAGTAAGCATTGAAAGAGTGAAAATGAAATTATGAGGTGGCATGAAGATCGAGGTGAAGGTGGTGACTGCCACTGGTCAGACTTCAGAGTAGCGATGACGCAAAGAAGCAGCCACAAACAACAGGCTCCTGCGCTGCCATTGGTTTACACTTTGACTCGACACTGATTTTAATAGTGTATTTTAACTTTAATTGGCATGTGTACTATTGAAATTTGGATCTCATTTAAAGTATTATTTTAAATTGAGTTGTGCGTAGTGAGTGTAGTTTGAGTCATAATCCAAAAATGGCAAAATGTAAATTATTTTGGTGGACGGAGAGAGTACATCTTTTCATAAAAAAAATAATGTACCATAAAATCACAACAATATAATTCATAAATCTCTCACAAATTCAAAAAATTACAATTTGTTAATTTTTAACTAAAATTTGGTCAGTTCATGAATGATGCATAAACCGACCGAATTTTAATTAAATCGAAATCGAGCCTTCAAATTTTCAAACGAACCGAACTCGAATTTGACAGTATTCAATAAGTTCGGATCAATTACACTCCTACTCATGAACACATGGAATGTCATATAAATAAATATTACTCCGTCCTCTCCAAAGACAGACACTTCTTTTCGACACGAGAATTAATTAACATTTACTTAACTTTAAAGTGTAGTAGGAATTAAAAGGAAAAAAATAAAAGTGCAATTAGCCTTTATTATCATTTAACACCCTTTATTGTTTCTATTTTGGGTGGAATACACTTCTCTTTGAAGAGGATGAGGTGGCAATATTTTTTTTTATAAAAGATTATTAATTCTCAATTTCTGAATAAGATATATTGATTAATGTATAATTTAATATTTATTTAATATAAAATAACAAAAAATAATAAAAATAACAAAAATTATAATGACCCATATACTTACGTGACATTACATGAGATTACCATGTCAGTCACGAACACGTTAAGTTGTGTCCCCATGAATGGTAGGGCCGTTCTAATATTTAAAATAGTGAACTTAATTATAGTTAAAAACATAATAAATGTCTCATTATTAATCGAAAATCATCCAAATTATTGAAAAACTATGTTTTTCTAACAAAACCAAGTAAAAAGATTAATATTTATACCGCTGCATGGAGTTCTCATCAATATGCAAAAAATATTATCTTCTCTAAATTGAGATTTTTTTTTTCTTCTATTGTTTTTCGATGTCATTGGTGTAGAAATTCAAAAAGAATAGGTCTTGAAATCTTTTTCTTTGATTAACCTTACTTCCACCACAATTGTATATTAGTCACTCCGTTCACGAAGTAGCTTCTCATATTTCTTTATCGGTCCGTCCACAAAATAAGTTTCTATTTAACTTTCTATTTTTGGCAACCCATTACTCCACTCACTACTCAACACATCATCAATAATGTGAGCCGCATTCTCCACTAACTACACACTATTCAATATATATCATTATTAATGTGGGTCCCTTACTCCATTCACTATTCAATACACTTTACACATGACTTCATTCTCCACTAACTACACAACACTCAATACACTTTACACACTATCCACTAAAGTCAAACAATTTATTAAAATTTGTGTCTAGTCAAACCGGGAAGGTACTTCGTGAACGGAAGGAGTATAAGATAAAAATATATACATATCACAATATAAAATATAGCATGTCATGGGAGGAAAGTTTTTGGAAAAGCGATAAATTAGAAATTTAACAAAATGCATCTCACTATTTTATCCTTACTGGCGATATAAACTTTCTGCATAATTCTATTATTTATTTTATTGCATAAAATCTGACCGTACATATTTTATAAATCGATGTTATTCATTCTTATTTCTTATGTATAGACTATTCTAATGTTCTAATGTGAACCATCCATCCACTATGAATATCTAGAGGAACAAGGCATCATAAAATATTACTCAACTTAAATCAGATATGTGAAGGAAGGTCGGAATGCATCATAAGCAAGAAAGAAAATTACTAATAAAAATTATAAAGTACACCAACCACCACTGTGAGAACGACTGCTACATAAAATGCTACTAATCCATCTCTTGATACGCCTAATTACACAAATTCCATTAATATCATATTTACAAAATTCCTAGAAAGCATAGATCATAATAATTATGATTCAAACTCTAGAAGGCATGAAATTTGATCAGACATTTAACTTAATTATGTACAAGAAAATGGAAAGCACAGCTCAAGTAAACATCATATAAGCGCATGAATCCTCAAAATTCAACAAACTGCATATATCTTCACCAACTCGGAAACATCCAAGCAATCGACCATCCCAGCAAGAATCCAGCTCCAGCTAATCCTATCCCTACGGTGAAAACAACTGTGTACTTACTACCTTCATAAGGAGGGCTGCAATGTTTGGTGCGTTTTCTAGTGGAAGGCATGCTTATGCTCGTTTTCGCCTTCTTAGTTCTTTGAGGTGTCCATGATAACGTAGGGAGGAAGCCTACTGACTGGCTTGAGTTGTTCAGGAACTGGAGATACATGCTCTCGAGTTGAAGAATGTGGAGCCACTGTTTGTAGGCGAAGAGATGAGAGGCTTGTCTGAATACGAGCTTGACTACATGCTCTTTCTCTGCACAGGCTTGTTTGGCAGCCCTCTCGGCTTCTCTTGCACGAGTCTGGGAATGGCAGAGTGCTTCCATTAGTTGGGCCTTGCTTGCATCATTCTCAACCATCGTTTCATCAGTTGGGATAATACTGTTTTTAATAATGTCATAGAAACATCAGAAGATTTATTAAATAATGAGTGTAAGTAAACAATCTCCCATATCATCAATTTCTAATTGAGAATTTTTGCCAAAAGTGATATATACTTTTATGTTACTCCCTCTGTCCACGAAAAAGTGATACATTTTTATCAATTTTCGTCCGTTCACAAAAATGTAATCTTTCATTTTTTGGACACAACCTCACTTATGACTTATTACTTTACATTCCTCACAAATATTCACTTTTGTATGTCCCTTTCTCCACTCAAAATACGTCTACTAACTTTTTTTTATTAAAAACTGTACCCTCCAATTTAGGCCACTCTTTTCTTGGACGGAGGGGGTATCACTCTTAAACTAAACCACAATGTGATCTATGTCCACTATAGCTCTTGTATCATTTCAGCAAAACTTATCTTCATTTTTAACATTATTAACTACCACAATAACATAAATCATATAGGGGAAAATTAGTTGAAGAACCGTGGCATCTCAATCAGAAAAAACAATTGACTTCATTAGTTAAAGGTTCGTAGTATTCTTCAATACAGAATTATGAGAACTAAACATATGCTACAAATTGTTAAAAGTGCATCATTCTTATGCCATGAGATATGTATGCTGTGATTGTTGAGGAGTGTGGCAAGATAAGAACAATTAACGAAAATAAACAAATTACCGTAAGGGATTCTCTGCACTGGATGCTGATTGACCAACTGCAAAGTTACCATGGTTTTGGCAACTACTTGCACGAGTCGGGCTGCACGCTCTGTCGTGATGGCGGTTACCCCCAGCATCATGCTTTGGATCTGGGAATGACCTGGCAATTCCATCACGGCCAAAGCGGCATATGTCTACATCCAAATCGTTCTTTACACGAGTATTCTGAGGCATGGGAAGATCACAATTCTCTATATAGTCAAGTGACCTCTGCGCTACCAATGATGCCAATTCATCAGTATCTGCAGTTCGCCACCAAGGAGCGTTCTTTTCAGCCCCTATCCAAGACTTTGGATTAAAACATATCTCATCAGCATGTTTTGGAACCCGATCAGGACCAAAATCTTCAACTGTTAGTTCCTTATCTTTAACATCAAGCTTTGAGGAATCGTTGCAATTCCAAGGGGAGAATGGCTCTTTAGCTCCAAAGTCTAACTTATCACCAGTTGCCATATTTCTACACTGACTAATTTGATCTATAAGGTCAGGATTATCGTCACTCCTTGTGAGGGATCCAGAGTTTTCGTTCTTTTGGCAGATATCCATACTACATTTCCTAGAACTAAATTGCTCCTCAATTGAACTCTTCGGACACCCATTATTTGGTTGCAGGTACAGCCACCACTTTGAATTGGGGGACGAACTATGAAACGGAGAATTTAGATTATGATTATAAGGCACAGAGAGTTGGCCAGGAACATCATCATGGTTTCTTGATGCACTAAAGGCTGTCTCAGCTTGTTTAACAGAGGTGGGAATCGACGAGCAACAAGCTAGTTTCGGAGCTCTCTTCGCATCTTCCTGAACCAAGCATCGATTAGCTGTCCTGTGCAAAACCGCTCTAACTTCAGCTAGTGCCATTTTTCACCCATTATCCTGCAAATTTTGTGCGGAAACTATATTGATAAGATGATAAGAAGTCCCCCAAATTAAATTCACACTATATCTCCCCCAAAAAATTAACAAAAAGTGATTTAATACATATACGCTATATAGTATCCACAATGAAATGAAGAAAATGATGGGAAATTTGGAATACAATATTACTCTCAGATTTTGAAACAAGTGGTCAGACAATGAAGCTCATTACATGTAAAATACAGTGCAGGCAAGATAATTAGAAAAGTAAACTAGCATCACACGCAAACCGTAAATTACTCTGCAGAATCTGCTTCATTTCAATAGACTACTCAATTAAGAAGAAGAATATATTATTTCATTATAATCGGCCACTAAAAAAGTAAAATTTCCAATCCAAAAACACATTATAACATAACAAATTAAGACGCTGCTTTATACCATGAACACCAAACCTCCAAGTCAAAAGAAGAAAGATAAACTACACGCAAGAAATAAGCACGGGGCATAAATTGTAATCGAACAAATAATCCTCTGAATTCAGCGGAATGAAATTGGTCAAACAAACATTGCACATGATAGTGTGGGTCGGGAATTGAGAAAAATAGAGGAGAGAGAAACCTCAAAACTTGAAATTTGAAAGAGAATTGGGCGAGAACGAGTGAGAGATAAGTGTAGATCGGATTGAAATGTTATCACAAAATCCGGAGATTTCTCATCGAGAGAGAGAGAAGAAAGATGAGTATTCAAATGATTGCAGAGGATTTTTCTTGTCTTGGCGCGTTCACCTGCAACGCTGCGTTTCAACCCATACTTTGTCGTATTAAGTCCTAATACTTCTATTTTATCTCTTCTTTTCTTTTCTTTTTTCTTTTTATACATAAAATAAAAAGAGGGAGTGGATGGATGTATTTGAGTGAACATTATGATACTCTTATTATAAAGAGCCGTTTGGTTTGATTATTAATTATTGTCACATTTAATATATCCATATTAATAATCTTTCATTTTTTACGTTTTCTAATGAATTTAAATTTTTTTTATGTCACTTAATCATATCAATGAGAATGTAAAGACTTAAATGTCATATTAATCCTATGAAACAATCAAAACGATTGTTATGTATATTTTGGATTATTAGATAGTATTAATATTTAGGACCACTATAAGTTATCTACTTTGGAATATCACTTACGCCATTGCAATTGCATTGGTGTATATTTGTACGATAACACACACAAAAGAAAGACCGTCTTGTGTCATGAGAGTGACTCAACGAAAACCATCATAATTGTCAAAGGGGAAATTAACATATCTTTGTGCCTCATATTTCAATATAATACTACTGTCTACTTACTATATGTATTATTATCTAATAAAGTAAATCACCAAATTTCAACCACTTCTTTTTATCCGACATTTCCTAAGCAATGCACAATCCAATTCCATTACTTCGTTATCGCACATGCAGACAAATTTCAGTATTTTTACCCCATCAATATCATCCCCTGCCTAATCTTTTACTAACATGCATTTTCTGATTTCCCTTTCCTGTTCCTAGTGAATCGATGTAGTCTTGTTCTATTTATTTATTCATTAAAACATTTAAGTAAAAGGAAACAAAATAACACATTATTATTTCTCAATACTACATCGTATGTGCAATTATCATGAATAGATATTATATATTCCCTCATGTCCGCCCACCAAGTTTCTTCTCACTTTGCTATTTTAGTTCGTCAACCAAGTTTTTTCTCACCTTTTTTTTCTATTTTTGATAATCCCTTCTCCACTCGCTACACTTTAATGTGAGTCTCATTATCCACTCACAATACATTACACATCATATAACTTTTTGTGAGTCTCATTCTCCACTCACTACACTTTTACTCTCACTTTACCCTTTACCATTTATCTTAACCATGGGAAGAACATTAGTGGACGGATGAAGTATAATTTAATATAATAAAAACAGGGAGAAAATGAAATTACCCACCCTTCAAAAATGTAATGCGAAAAATACCCCTTAACTAAATACACATATGAAAATTACCCACTTTAATACCCTAATTATTATGTTTATACTTTTTCAATTTTCCATACACCTAACTTTTACCCCATTTACTAATTTTTACCAATTTTGAATTTACATCTACCTTCTCTCTCTTTTCTTCTCCTCTCCCTCCCCAATACCACATCCACCATCATCTCCACGCCAATTCACAGCGCCACCACCATCTCCACCTCCGTTCATCATCGCACACCACGACCACCACCTCCTCTCGGCAGACGCGCAGCACCAGCACCAACACCATCTCTCGCGTCCCATAGCATCATCCACGGCAAAGCACTACTGCTCGAGCTCGCCGCCGCCTCTCCATGGATTCCGACGAAGAAATACCAAAGGACATACAGGTATACACGCTTTATATACATATTTGGACTCATAAAAATCACATTATCTTAACCATGTTGCTACCGCACGAATTAGGATAACTACCGTTACCTTTAATCCTCACGGTATTTGCGACATGCTTTGTTTACGTGCGTTATTTATGTTATATCCTCAGGCGCTTTTGGAAGCACAGTATTCCCCAGGAGGATGACTTGTACGTAGTCGTGGCCCACGTGCTGATGGCATCGATATTCATCTTCGGGCATGATGCTCAGAAGATAGTCTTCCCGTGGCTGTGGACGCTGGCCTCAGACATGGACTCATTCTACGAGTACCCATGGGGAGCACATTCGTTCAAGATTCTCTGGCATTATATGAGAAAAATTCCAGACAATTCGAGATATCATTTCTACGGTCTTGCTTGGGCGTTGATGATATGGAAATTTGAGGTGATTCTCGGGCTGGGAATGACTGCTGGGAAGCCTCGTGGTGAAGGATTATATCTCAGATGTCTTCGCTGGAATTTTCGAAAGACTCCTGATATTCCGGAATCTACAGACATTCGGAGTTTCTACACTGATTTGGATGTAAGTTAAAATTTTGTTTTAATTCAATATATTAATTTAATTTACTTAATTAATATTTTAATTAATTGATCATGTTTTTATTTTTTGCAGTGCTATGATATTAGAAACATCGTTATTTAGGAGGCCGAGCGATCCCTACCTCACGTGAGATCACTGGAGACCCTAGGCACGTTGGTGATACGGTATGATCCTCCGACGAACATTACGGCGAGGACCGAGCACACTTCAAGTGATCAGCGTCGTGTTCGACGTACACGACCACCTGTTATTGTAGAGGAGGTACACGATGCTCGATCTACTCGGAGTACGAGGCATGTAGTGGATGAGCAGCCTGACGATCTCACCGACCACACATCTCGCCCTCCTCGACGTCGTACCGACACAGGGAAGCCTGCTCACATGCCTAGGATTGATTCTTCTTCGAGTAGTAGCGGAGGGCCTCCGAGACCAGAGCCTTTAGAGGCACGTATGCGAGAGATCGTACGATCTGAGCTGAGTGCACATGAGGCACATGTGCGGGCAGAGCTTCAGGCTTACGAGACGAGGCACAGACAGGAGTTGTAGGCTTCTGAGAGGAGGTATACGTCAGAGATCAAAGCTTCTAAGAACAGGCTCAAGAAGTGGATGCATGGGATGTTTGATATGATGAGATGCGGCGGATCACGACGCAGTTCTCTGGTGATAGATACCCGGAGACGTAGTCCTCCCATTACAGACTCCATTCGTCCATCTCGTGCCGCTGACGATGCTGCTCGGCCATCTACTGACGTGGATGATGATTCTACTCGGCCGTCTATTGCATTTCCCGAGCCGATACACACTGAGTTAGCCCCGGAGGACTATACTCACTAGCCATTGGGATTGGACTTCACGCTACTTTTGTGCAATCATACCCTCCATCATCTGCACCCATGGGAGCCGGTCGATATTCGACGTCGGGCGTGCATGTTGCCCCGGTGATCGATGCTCCTTTTGTGACCTACCGTCATTCCACATCTGATATGAGACAAGTATTTCTACAATTATTTAATTTAATTTGATTTTAATTTTTTAATATTCGTATTTTTAATTAATTATTTAATTTGATTTTAATTTTAATTTTTTAATATTCATATTTTTAATTAATTATTTAAATAATTAGGGGTCGGTGGAATCCGGAGAGGGGATCGCCTACAGTAGTCCTTTAGGGGAATATCGTCCTCCTACTTCCCCTTCATTTCCTTTAGGTGGTGTGTACAACAATTTTTGTGACTTCATGAAGAAACCCGACGATGCAACAGTTACACTCACCGGAAATTAGGCTTCTGTCACTGTTTCAGATTTCAAGCTCATGCTCAGCATGACTGAAGATTTCTATGTAGAGGTAACTTTACTTAATTAATTATATTAATTTGGTGATTTATGTGATACAATTTGTTTTATAATTATATTTTTCTATATAAACTGTAGATTTGTATATGATGATACTCCAAAAAAGGATCATTAATAATTGGTGGGTGTTTCCGAGCAACACGAAGGGAAAAACAGTGATATGCAAATCTGATTTCTTTGTAAGTAAATTTTCACTTTTTAATTAGAATATAGTTAATATTATTTTAATATAGTTAATTTTTCACTTTTTATTGATTATCTTAATGTTCATATTAATATTTTATAGGCAAGATTAGTATTTGAATTTAAAAATTTTGTGGATGAGAGTCGTTCATTGCAATTGGTTGGGAGGGGAGCATTGTATTCTTACATTAAAAAAAAAATGGAAGTCAAGTCAATGGTTGTGCGACGTTGTGCGGTGTTTTATACGTTTTTGGTCTCGTTTCCATTGTGTGTATGATCTCATAATGCTTATGTTTGTCGTTCAAGTTGATGTTTTGGTTTTCTATATGTTACATTGTAGGTGAAAATCGACAAAAATGGTTAATGAGCACTACAAAAAAAACATTAAACTGGCGATGGAATAGACGACAGAATGACTTTCCGTCGTCCTCTGGCGATGGACTGGCGACGAACTACAACGAATTTGGCTAACGACGGACTGGCGACGGACTAGCGACTGTTTTTTTCGCGCGTACAAAGTTAACGACGGACTGGACGACGGACCAGTTCGTCGTCCATATATTCCGTCGTTAGGTCCGTCGTTAACCTTTTAAATTTTTTTTTAATTATTTTTATAGCGGACGACGGACTGGTCCGTCGCCCAGTCCGTCGTCCCACCCTATTTATCGGGCAGAATCCCCATTTCGCGAAACAGAATAGCAGCAGCCCTCTCCCCCTCTTCTCCGGCGATTTGAAGCTATTTCCGGCGATTCCAACCTTCCACCGGCCAAAGCAACCACAGGTATGTGTATTACTTCGATTTCTCTTACCCCTTCTCTTAATCTCGCCATTTTTCTAATTAATTGTCTCCGTTTTTGTCGCCGGAGAAGCAGCCCCATTTCCTCCAGCCGTCCTCCGCCTCCGCGCACTGCCCGCCCGCTGTCGCCGCCGCCCAACAGCTCCACCAGGTATGTTATTTTCAATTTTTTAAAATTTTTTTAATTATTTGATAATTTTGATTATTTATTTTGTGAATTGTTGTTTAAATAAGTTAATTGTTAAATTAGTGTTAATTGTGGTTAATTGTTAAATTAGTGTTAAATTAAGTTAATTGTTAAATTAGTGTTAATTGTTGTTAATTGTTAATTGTTTGATAATTGTGGTTTTAGTGTTTAATTAAATTAGTGTTAATTGATTGTTAATTAGTATAGGTTTAATTAAATAGTTTCATTGTTTAATTAGTTTAATTAATTATTTAAGCATTTTTTAATTTAATTAGTTTATTTATTTAAATTAGTATTAATTGATTGTTAATTAGTATAAGTTTACGTAATTAGTTAAATTGTTGAAATAGGTTAATTGTTTAATTTGTTTATATTGTTAAGTAATACTATAGGTTTAATTAATTTAATTAGTTTAGTTTAATTGTTAATTAGTATAGATTTACTTAATTTAATTAGTTTAATTAAATTGTTTATTTTTGTTAATTAACTTTATATTAAATTTGTTTAGGAGTCGCGCATTTCGCCTTTCCCGACTGCTCCCAGAGCCGCCTATCGCCGCTCCGGTGTCGCCTCAGCTAGTGAAAGGTATATAAATTTAATAATTTATTTTAATTATATTTAGTTAATGTTTGTAATTAATTAGTTAATTAGGTTAATTAATTAGTAGTTAGAATAATTTAATTAATATAATTAATTTGTTAATTTTTAGATTATTTAGCAGTTATAATGAATTAGTTAATTTTTGTATTTAATTTGATTAATCTTGTTAGTTAGAATAATTTAATTGTGTAGGTTAATTATACTAATTTACACCCAAATAATTTAGACTATTTATACCTAATTTAGACTAATTTAGATTAATAATTGTTATTGCATTTACTAATCGAATACTTTGTTCATATTTTCTTTAAGTCTAATTAATTTCTTAATGAGTTATAAATTGAATTTATTGTTTAATTCAAATTATTATTTTAATTGACACCTTGAAGAAATGTAGGTTAATTAGTTTAGTTTATTGTTTCTAATTTCTTAATTTTGGTAATATAGTATAATGATTTGCGTATATTTATGACATTGGGATAAACGTAATCAATTTCTTAAGGATCTTCTCCCTTCGGGAAAGATTTTGATTACGTCTTAAGGATCTTCTCCCAATATGTGTAATATTATGTTGTGGTGGTTTGATGAGATGCATGTGTTGTGATGTTTTGATGATGAGATGTATGTTGTGATATTTTAATTAATATGTTCGAATGTTTTGATCATGAAATGTATGTTGTGATGTTTTCATGATTATGTTAGCTGACTGTTTTGATTAGATTTAGTGATATAGGTTATTTGGATGCAATTAGGTATTATATATATAACTCAACATGTATATACATAACATTTCCCAAAATGACCAAAAATAACCAAGAGCAAATCAACTTATAATTCTGAACCAAAAATGACCAAATTAAATGACCAAAAATAACCAAATGCAATCAACTGCAAATCAACTTAATTATAATCTTCGTCATCAAACCATAATTCTCGACCTCTAACCATAATTTTCATAATTCACACTCTCTATTGTCGTCCTCTATTCAACTGCAAATCAACTTATAATTCTCCCCCTCTATTTAACTTCAAATAATTCAACTCCCATAAAACACTTTCCTAAGTGAGTCTATGTTTACACATGTGCAATCTTCATTTAAATGTCTAATTTAATAGACCACTAATATAGTCTTGCCCTCTCCGTAACTAATGAATCTTCATTTTACTATGTGAATACTTATTAATATTAATCAGGGTTATAAAAATGAGTTGAGATTGGATGTATCTGCGTTTACTTCCGAATGGGGGATTTAATCCACACTTCCTTGCTGGGCTTGAGGAGTTCTTAAGATTTGCAAGTAGTCAGCCTCAGTTAATGGATGAAGAAAAAAATTAAGTGTCCGTGTGTGAAGTGTAAGAATATATACTTTAAAAGTACAGATGTTGTACAGCTTCATCTCGCTAAAAAGGGTTTCACACGGGGTTACGAGATCTGGAGGTTTCATGGTGAAAATGAAATACCTTTATATGCTCAAGAAACACGTGTCGACGTAGATGTAGAACCCGAAGAAGAATACGAGACATACCACGCGATGGTTCATGATCTCAGGGGTCCTAATTTTAACAACCCAGACATAGAGGAAGATCCAAACGCTAAAGCAAAGTTGTTGTATGAGTTGTTGGACGCTGCCGATCAAGAGTTATACCCTGGGTGTAAGAACCACATTCAGTTGTCTTTTGTGGCTCGTCTGATGACTTTGAAGGCCCGTTCTAGGATGCCACAAAAGTATTTCAACGAGATGTGTGTGTTATTAAATGAGGCATTCTCAGATTACCACAAAGTGCCCATGAATTACTACAGCACACAGAAATTGCTACGGGCAATGGGTTTACCTGTAGAAAAGATAGATTCGTGTATGAATCATTGCATGATCTATTGGGAGGGGGATTCCCATCTTGTGAATTGCAAATTTTGCAATGAAAGCAGATACAAAGATAGGAGTCGGGGACGTAAACAAGTGTCCTTTAAGAAGATGTACTACTTCCCTTTAACGCCTCGTTTACAAAGGATGTATGCATCTAAAGCTACAGCCAGCGACATGATCTGGCATTCAACCTCAGCTAATGATGGTGTTATGCGCCATCCAGCAGATTCTCCGGCGTGGAAGCACTTTAATGTGACTTACCTGGGTTTTGCAGTGGAGCCACGGAATATACGATTAGGACTGTCAACAGATGGTTTTCAACCATATGATCAATCGGGACAACAGTACTCATCCTGGCCTGTTATCCTTACTCCTTATAACTTACCTCCGTGGTTGTGCATGAAAGAACAACACATGTTTCTCACAGTGCTTGTTCTTGGTCCAAGAAATCCAAAAGATAAGATAGATGTGTACCTACATCCACTTATATCTGAACTCAATCAATTGTGGACAGTAGGTGCCCATACTTATGACGTTTCAAGAAAATAAAACTTCCAGATGCACGCAACATTGATGTGGACCATTAGTGATTTTCCAGCGTACTCGATGTTGTCTGGTTGGAGTACAACTGGAAGATTAGCTTGTCCTCGATTCATGGAACAAACAGAAGCATTCTCTTTAACACATAGACGGAAGCAGTCATGGTTTGATACACATCGCAAGTTCCTACCTTACGATCACTATTTCAGGAGGAATAGGAGGGCCTTTAGAAAGAATAAGATTGTTGCAGATGATCCTCCGGAGAGGAGATCAGGGGAAGAGATACTTTATCAGATTGAAGATTTGGAACTAGTAAAGGTAACCGAAGATTATGATGATAATAACAAGCGCATCTTAAGACAAGTTACCACTAGATGGCGGAAAAAGAGCATCTCTTGGGACCTTCCATATTGGAGTTCTCTGCTCATTCGACACAATTTAGAAGTTATGCATATTGAAAAGAATGTGTTTGACAACATTTTCAATACTGTTATGAATGTCCAAGGCAAGACAAAAGACACGGCAAAGTCTAGGCAGGAACTCAACCTCTATTGTCATAGACCAGAGCTAATGCGTGACCAGTATACAAATAAATATCCTAATGCATGTTATACACTTGACAAAAAGGAGAGAAAAGTCTTGTGTGAGTGGGTGAAAGGCATTAAGTTTCCTGACGGTTACGTCTCAAATATGGGTAGATGTGTAGACATGAGTAAACTTAAGATGTTTGGGATGAAGAGCCACGACTGTCACGTTTTCATGCAGCGCATACTACCCATTGCATTTCGAGAACTACTCCCACAAGCTGTTTGGAAGTCCATAACTGAGTTGTGTCTATTCTTTCGTGATTTGACATCACGAAACATAAAGAGTGAGGACATGGAGATACTTAACAGTAACATCTCATTGATTTTGTGTAAGCTTGAATGCATATTTCCACCAAGCTTCTTCGATTCAATGGAACATTTGCCTATCCATCTAGCTGACGAGGCAAGAGATGGAGGACTGGTCCAATATCGATGGATGTACCCATTTGAGAGGTACTTCAAACTCAATCAATTGTGTTTAATGCTTTCTAAATGATTCACTATTGTTTTATGCTTTCTAAATGAATCATTTCAATACAGATATTTAAGAAAACTGAAAAATAATGTCAAGAACAAAGCAAGCGTTGAGGGATCGATATGTAATGCATACTTAGTGGAGGAAGCCACTGCTTTCTGTTCCTATTATTTTGAGGATCATGTCAGTACAAAACATAGAGAGGTGCCTCACAACTACGTTGGAGGATGTTCTACTAGTGGGGTACAAGATCAATCAGACTTGCCTTCTGTATTCAAACTTGCTGGAATTGGTTTTGGAAAGACAACGAAAAGATCGTTGGATCCAAGGGAATACAGAGCTGCTCATCTATATGTACTCCATAATTGCATGGAGATCGATCCATATATCAAGTAATCTTTTCAAATCAAATAATACTATTTAATACAATGTGTGGTTTTTATCAACTAATATCTACTTGTTGTATGAAGGGAGTACGAATCACAACTCAGGCTCTCAAATCCATGGATAACTGACATGGACATTGACAAGAAAATGTCTACAGAATTTCCTAAATGGTTTTGTTCCTATGTGAGTCAAATTTTCACTAAACTACTTGAATTTATATAAAGAAGTAATATAATCGGGACATACAACTCCATAACTTGATACGCATAAACTTGTGTGTGATGTAGGTACAAAATTGTGTAACTGATCCTGTTATGTGGGACATTGCACGTGGACCTTCACCAATGATTACATCATATCATGGTTATTTGGTGAATGGTTACAAGTTTCACACGATATCACATGGAACTCACAAAGCAACTATGAGTAGTGGTGTGTGCATAAAAGCTGGTAACTATGGGGACTCGAGTCAGACAAATTTCTATACAATAAAAAGGTCGTTCTGTTCAAGTGTGACTGGTTTGACACCTCTCCGGCTGGTACAAGGGTTGATACTCAGTTCAAATTAGTGTCTGTAAATCATATGCGCAGACTTAGAAAATATGAACCATTTATATTAGCCATTCAAGCTACACAAGTGTATTACTGTTCATATCCGAGTATGAACCAACAGTGTAGAGACTGGTGGGAAGGTTGTTCTATAAAGGCAAGGGCCACTATCGATGAGTCTCGAGCGGATGTGTCTACGTTGGAGTCACCGTTTCAGGAGGATGATGACGCTAATGTGGTAACTACTGTAGATGTAGATGATACTACATCAGTTCACCGAGACGGTGAACATGTAGAAATTGAAGATGATGATGACCAACAAGACTCTGATAATGTCCTCGAAACAGAAGAAGAAGATGACGAGGATGATGAATATGAAGAGGATGAAACTTCAGATGACGAAGAAGAAGATGAAGATGAGGAGGATGACTATGTAGATGAGGATGGGGAAGATGAAAATGAGAATGATGAAGAGGACGAAGATTAACACTTTGTGTAGAAAACTTAACACATTCGAATTTTACCTTATTAATTATAAATGCAACTTGTTATATGTTCAATATAAAACTTCTACGTATACGTCATTTGCCTATCATGAATCTTATTTATTTTCAACATAATAGATGTCTTCGAGTCAGCGAGGTTCTCCACGAGATGATGTGGGTACTCCTCGTGGTAGGGGTTCACGACGATCTCTTCTATACATTGGTAGGGGTAGTTCCCCAGGATCATCATCTGGATATGAGTTCGGGACCAGTCTGAGCCACCATATTGATGGCATACACATCACCCGTCCGTCTTCTGGCTCTGACACTGATGGTCAGGGAGAGCATAGACCCACAGGTGACTTTGTTCTCTCGGTGAGTGAGCTGGGGTACGTAAATGCAATCATATCTTCAATTTTGACAATTATTTAATTAGTTATTCAAAAATCTAACATAAATCAATCTAAAATTACTTATGTAGGGGATTTTACCCGCATGCCGACCCGGCAGATTATATTTGGGAACTATTTAAGATAGTTTCCAACCCGACTGGATACAGTTGGAAGCTCACGCCTGAGGACATGAGACAATGATATTGGGATGAGTTTAAGGTTCGAAAATTTACTAAAACTTTCAAATTCATTCTTAATTATAACTTATAACAACAATTTCTAACATACGTTTTCAATGCTAGAAAAAGTTTACTTGGGAACCGGCAATCGATGCCAAGATTCGGGAGCTGTGGTATGATTCGGGAGAGATATAAGGATTATATCTGCGGGATAAAGAGGAGGAGGAATGATCCGCCACCCAGAGGTGGGAAGCCTGGGTGGTGGACTGATGATGTGTGGATGGGTTGGCTCGCTTACTGGTCCCGGGATGATGTTGTTGCCAAATCTCAGGCAGCGAGGCGCAACCGGATGTCTGAGCCTCAGGGACCGGGTACTGGTCCTATCAAGCATAGGGGAGGGTCCAAGTCGGTCATGCAACGAGCTGAGGAAAAGGTAATAATATACTTTAAATAATAATTATAATTATGTTGTACAATTTTAATTCATATACACATGTTTCAATGACAAAACTCCATTGTGATTTCATGCATAGGGTTGTGAGAGGGGAGTAGCTCCGATTGACTGCATGTTCGACTCTTTCCTTGATGAGCATCGATACGCGGACGGGACACACACCGATCTGAAATCTGAGGCGATAGCGGTAAGTTTTAATTTCAAAAGAATATATATATATATATAATTTATATTTTCAACATTTATAATATGTATACTAACAAATGTTCATTTCTCGTTTACATGCAAACTGAGGTGTTTCGCCGTACTGACGAGGAACGGGCCCAGCTACCCGAGGGGGACCACGATGCAGTCGACATAAACGAGCTGTATCTAGAGGTTCTTGGCGGTTCGGACAAGAAGAAGAGGATGTTCGGCACGGGAGGCACCGCGAAGGCCTTGAGAGCATCTAGATTTGGGGGATCGTCGTCCACATCACGAGTATCCAGAGACGAGGTTGAGGAGCTACGGCGCTGAGTCGAGGAGCAAGATCGCGAGCGCCGTGAGTACCTTGTTGAGCAGCAAAGATTGGCTGAGCAGATGACGCTCATGCAGACTCAGTACGCCGAAGTGATGCGGTGGATGTCTCAGCAGCAGGGAGGAGGTAGTGCTCCCTCCTTTCCCTCTTATTAGCCTCCCCCGTCCGATGCCCCTCCCCATTTTCCTCCTGATTATGATTCGTGGATGCTACTGATACACTGTACTATTTGTTGATACATTATATTATTTGTTGATTATATGAAATCCGCGTTCATTTTGAATTTCAATCGATTGGTTCAATTTTAAATTATTGTTCAATGTTCGATTATATTTGTATTGTTTGTTGTGACAGGTTTTAGGTAATGGATAATAAAAAAATAAAATGAATTATTTAAAAAAAATAATAAAAATAACCTAACGACGGACTGGAATCCGTCGTTAGGTTTCTGGCACCGTCAACGGCCACCGGGAGAAGATGACGACGGAATTACAGTCCGTCGTCCCTAACAACGGATAAAATCCGTCGTTAGTCCGTCATTAACTAACGACGGACTCTCTTTTCCGTCGTTCGATGGGCTAACGACGAACAAAATACAGACGGAAAAAATCCGTCGTTAGTCTGTCACTAGCACTCCGGGACGACGGATTTCCTTTGCTAAAGACGGATTTTTCCGTCGCCAGTGGCGCTTTTTTTTGTAGTGGAGGCTTGACAAGAGAAACGAGACCAAAAGACGAAGAAAATGGCAAATTGTGTGCTTGGTCGAAGATGAACCTAGCGCTCACTAGGTCAAAGAACTGAACCAGGCATAACAAGGGCCTAGCGACCGCTACCCCCCTAGCGGTCGCTGCCCCCAGCAAGATCTCTACGACAGAACGTTGGGGTAGCGCTCGCTACCCCCCCCCCCCAGCGAGCGCTACCCCTTGGCGCTGGAAGAAAGATCAGAGAGCCAAGCTAGCGAGCGCTACCCCCTAGCGCTCGCTAGCCCGACGGATTTACCTTTTTCTATTTAAACCTCCACCCGCGATATACGTTGTACTACTACTTCTTCACATTTTTCACTTCCTTCACTTTACTTTTTAGGGTTTAGACCACGAGAGAAAACACTATTAGTCTAGATTTCCATTCCGTTCGTTTTTTAATTTCGTTGTGGATTCGTTCGTGATTCAAACCCGGAGTACTTTAATGCATTATTTACCTTTTACATTCGTGAGTTCTTTTACTGCTTTCTTTATTACTTTATGATCTATTTTCTTTTTGCTCTTTTCTTGATTAATTTCCAATTCGTTAATACAAACCTTTCAATCATGTTAATTAATCAATTTAAGGCATGTTTAAATTCAGTTTCCTTAATTCTTTGTTATTAGATTTATGATTCAATCGCTTTATTAATTTTCGCCTAGGTAATTCGTATTTTAAATTCTTTAATTTCATTCGCCTAGATAGATTAATTAGATTAGTTAAAATATCAAAACCCCTTCTTTTTAATTTCTTTCTATTCTGCAACATAGATAAAACCCTCCTTAGCCTTCCTTGAGAATACGACTTAGGGTCAACTTATTAATCTATAACGAACTCGTACTCTTGCGAGAAATTTAGTAAAATAAATTGGAAGTATATCGGCTGGAAATATTCCTCATACCCGTTACGGAGTCCCTTTATCGGACAGTGGGTCTGGTCTAAACAACGCCACGTACTGAAGGTTTAAAATAAGTTGGAAACAAATTTTGGTGCCGTTGTCGGGGAAGACTTTAAGCATATATATGTGTTGCTTTTTATTTTATTTTTATTTTTTTTTATTTTGTTTATTCCTTTGCTCCCGCAAGGTGCGTTTGATCTTCTTTTGGTTTGTGTATGCTAGGTTGCCGAAGCTTGAGACAAGAGTTGGTGCCCTACGTTGACAACATCAATAGAAGAGAAGTCGTGCTTGAGGAGCAATTTAGGGACGTTGTCAACCTCGCATCATTATTCGAAGAACAACTAGTCATAATGGCCGAGGAAGACGAAGCCCCTAGGAAACTCGAAGACTTTTCCAGGCCGACATATGGCATAACCGCATCCGCTATCGTGCTCTCGGCTGCGGGGAGGAACTATGAGTTGAAGCATAACCACATCAACTTGCTTCCATCGTTCTACGGGCTACCTAACGAAGACGCACACCTCTTCATCAGGGAATTTTGTACAGCTGTCCAGTCTATTCCACTCCAGACCATCACCGAGGACGAGCTGCTAAGGAAGTGCTTCCCCTATTCACTCAAGGATAGGGCGAAGTCGTGGTATCTCTCCCTTCCAGCAAGATCGTTACCTAATTGGAAGGCGGTGAGTACTACATTCATGCTCAAGTACTATCCGAACCATAAGACGCAGCAGATCCGACTTCAAATAATGCAGTTTGCTCAGGAGCCTAATGAGCCTTTTCACGAGACCCTAGATAGATTCAGAGAGCTCCAGCAGCAGTGCCCGCACCATCAGATCGTGCCTGAACTTCTTTGGCAGATTTTCTACAATGGGTTGCAGCACACTTATCAGTTCATGGTGGATACAGTGGCTGGGGGAAATATATCTGAGAAGACAGCCGATGAAGCAATTGAGATTTTCGAGACGCTTGCCACTAATTCACAGTAAAAAAATCTCCCGATCCAAAAGAGTGGAAGTCCGAGAGATTGGAGTCAGCCCGGACCTCAAAAAGCAGATGGCCGGTATGATGCAAGAACTCCAAGAGTTGAAGATGAGTAAGCCCCCTGCAATAGCGAAGCACGAGCCCACACCCGAGCCGTGCTCAATTTGTGGTGATCTGACACATAATAAAGATCAATGCACCAAGATGGCAGAAATAACTTATGAAGGAGAAGCGGAAGTCTATGCTGCACAAGGCTTCTCGCCACGCCCGCCATTCGAGCAACATCCAGTCCAGCAGACTTCAGGATGGAGAGCTTAGAATAACTCAACCTGGAAGGGGCCAAATCAAGGGTAAAATTCGAATTTCCCGGTCCAACGAGCACCTCCAAAGTAGGGGTATTATCCGCAGCAGCCATATTACCCACCTCAGTCAGGGTATTATCCACCTCCTCCACCTTATCAGCAGCCGCCACCTCCTTATCAGTAGCCGCCGACGCCTCAGATCTCAGGAGCTATCAATAAAATGCAACAGCAGCAGCAGACCGGAAAGATACCTTGGTAGGGGCACTCAGCACAGCAGATTCAGGCTATTACTGTCCTACGTAATGGCAAGCAAGTCGACAACAAGGTGGCTATGCCGGAGGATGAGCCGACTAAAGAGGTGGAGGATGCTGAGAAAGAAATGGAGCTGGAGCAGCCAGCCACTCAGTTGCACAAAACGGTGAATCCGTACAAGCCGCCAATTCCCTTTCCGAGCAGTCTAAAAAACGAGAAGCTTGAGAAGTAGTTCGCGGAGTTCTATAAGATGTTGTCTCAAGTACATGTCAATCTGCCGCTTCTGGACGTGATCCGCAATGTACCGGCGTACCTGAAATTCTTTAAGGAGCTAGCCTCCAAAAAGAGAAGATTTGCAGACAATGAGTCCATCATGGTGTCCGAGGTGGCCAGCTCTATCATGCAGCAGCCTCTTCCTCAGAAATTGCGAGATCCAGGTAGTTTCGTCATCACTATAGCTCTTGGGAATGGTAAAACTGTAACAGACATGCTTGATTTAGGAGCAGGTATTAATCTTATGCCTTACTCGATTTTTAAGGAGTTAGAGTTAGGTGAATTGAAACCTACACGCATGAGTTTACAGTTAGCTGATCATTCTGTTAGATATCCTAGAGGTATTATAGAGAACATCCTAGTGAGTGTTGGTGGTTTTATTGTACCTATGGATTTCGTTGTCTTAGAAATAGGTGATGTGCATGAGAACGGACGTGATCATACTTTATTGCTAGGTAGACCATTTATGGCGACTACTAATACCTTGATTGATGTGAAGAATGGTAATATTTAGATATCTGTGTTAGGAGAAAAAGTTTCATTTTCTGTGCATAAGTACAAAGTTATGCCTTCTGTTAGTTCTATTGAGGATTGTTCTTTCGTCGATTCGGTTGATGCTCTGGCCGAGATTTCTTTTGTGCAGGATTACAGTTTGGAGGAGATCTTTGAAGGATCGGCCGACATGGAGGAGAGGCTCCGTTTGAAGGCCTAGTTTGCAAAACCACCACTGATGCCATTAGCAAATCCACCAGTACCGGAGAAATTGGAGTTAAAGGAGCTTCCTGCGAATCTGAAGTACGTGTTTCTCGAGGAGAACGAGCAGAAGCTGGTGATTATCTCAGCTGATCTAACTGATGCCCAGCAGGCTCGGTTAGTAACTGTGTTGAAAAAACACAAGTTAGCCTTCGACTGGAGTCTGGCAGACATCCGAGGTATCAGCCCAGCGATGTGTATGCACAAGATACAGCTCGCCAACGATTCCCTTCCAAAGAAGGATGGACAAAGACGGCTCAACCCAGTACTCATGGAGGTCGTGAAGAAGGAGATCTTCAAGCTTCTAGCCGAAGGGATCATCTATCCGATCGCTAACAGTGAGTGGGTAAGTCCAGTCCACGTTGTACCCAAGAAGGGTGGGATCACGGTGACTATGAACGAGAAGAAGGAGCTTGTCCCTACCAGACCCGTTACCGGATGGAGGATGTGCATCGATTACCGAAAGCTCAATGCAGCTACAAAAAAGGATCACTTTCCTTTACCTTTTATTGATCAAATGTTAGATAAGCTTGCTAGTAATGACTATTTTTGTTTTCTTGATGGTTTGTCAGGCTATTATCAGATCGCGATCGACCCAGAGGACCAAGCAAAGACTGCTTTCACCAGTCCCTTCGGAACGTATGCTTTTCGGAGGATGCTGTTTGGATTGTGCAATGCACCAGGTACGTTCCAACAATGTATGATGTCTATTTTCTCTGACATGATTAGCGACTTTGTAGGAGTCTTCATGGATGATTTTTCTGTTTTTGGCTCTTCCTTTGATGATTGTCTTTCTAAAATTGATCGTGTCCTTGATCGTTGTGTTGAAACTTGTCTTACTTTGAGTTGGGAAAATAGTCATTTTATGGTACGTAGTGGAATTATTTTGGGACATGTCGTGTCTAGTAAAGGAATTGAGGTCGATAAGGCTAAGGTAGAGGTGATTGAAAAATTACCTCCACCGACTGATGTTAAGGGAATTAGAAGTTTCTTAGGTCATGCTAGTTTTTATCGTAGATTCATTAAGAACTTCTCTAAAATTTGTCAACCTCTGTGTCGTCTACTTGCTCAGGACACTACTGGTAGTGCATGGTGGGATGCATCAGAAGTAAGTTTCTTGTTTTTACTTTTTAATAAGTTATTTTATAATTATTGCATATGTTACTGATTGTGTTGTGTATTACTAATTGTAGGTAATATTTCTGATTCTAGTAATGAATCATTTTGTAGTAGTAGTTGTTGATATGACGAGTCGTACACTGACATTGTACGACTCTAATTGGCATGCAATTACGAATGAGGTTCGACAGGCGAGGATGAGGGCATTGAGACCACTAGTTTATGGTGTTTCGGAGATGATGCTACATGGGATGAACTATAGCTACAACACCTTTGGATACAGAGGGAACAAAGAGTTGTTCACTTGGCGACATGCACATGAAGCTCGTCAATTCAGACAAACAGATAGTTATAGTTGTGGGTCATTAGCGTGCATGACAGTGGAGTGAATTATCAGTGGATGGCCTACAGTTGAGTGGGGGTCGATAAATATTAAAACTTATCGTGCTCTTATCGCTTGTAGCATATTTAATTTATGTCATTGATTTTAGAATTTAAATTTGTGTGACTTATTATATATTTTCAAATATTTAATATAATGATCATCTAATGATATTCAATATATATATTCTCAAATATTTAATATATATATATATATATTCTTATTAAATTATATATATTGAATATATATATTCACATTAGATTATATATATTAAATATATGTATTCTCAAATATTCAAAATATATATATATATATATATATATATATTTTCTTATTGGATTATATGTATTCTTAAATATTCAGTATATACACATATATTCTTATTAGAATATATATATTGAATATATATATATATATTCTCAAATATTCGGTATATATATATATATATATTCAATATATTTTTAAATATTCAATATATATATATATATATATATATATATATTCTTATTAGAATATAGTTAATATTTTTCAAATATGAAATAAGTCCTCATAACATCAAATATGTCTTTTACTACTCATCATCATCTAATTGGGGACAATTTAGACCCGTATGTCCTGTCATATCACAATGAGGGCATCTTCGACCTCCTCTCCTACTTCTTCCAAATGTTTCTCCTCCTGATCTACGTCTACTTTGTCGAGGTCAACCCGACAGTCTTATGGCTTTATTTGGCAAAACTTCTCTATTTGCAACATTGGTTAGTAGAACTCAATTATTCTTATGAGGAACACGTGCAATATGTACTCTAAAGGCATCCTCCATTGTTGTCCGTTTGTAAATGTTTGTTATGAATTGAGATATGGACATACCGGCATTCCTAAATTTTTTTAAAATACTATCATTTGACAATATCATAACTTAATTTACATATATGATAATCTAATTATTAAAATATTATACGTACTGAATTGCCGCAACTGCATGAGAACAGGGAACGAGATTGAACTGAAACTCCATACACTCACAACTCCATGCATTCAAGTCAACCGTTACTGATCGCGTACTCATCTCAACCTTAAAGGTATTAGCATCCACACGAGCTACGTTGTACGCACGAGATCTATCAATTTACAGACGCACCTTTCGTATAACCTCTTCAGGGTATTCTTGATGATCCCGGGCAGCTTTCTGACGTCTATCATTGAACCAACTTTCCAACACAAGTCTCATTGCCTCCACAAGAGAGCAAATAGGTAGATGTCGAGCCCATAACAGTGTCTTATTGAAGCTTTCAACTGCATTAGATGTCAGGAAGCTATACCTTCACATTGGGCACATCGATCGAGCCCATTTGGTGGGGCCAACACTCATCAACTTCTCATAAGCCGCAGGCTTCGAAGCCTCTATGACACTCATTCTTTTATGGTATTCATTCTGATTGTATGTGTAAGCAGCTCTCTGAAATAAACCAATAGTGGTCTTTCCAAACCGTTTGATCTTGCTGCTAAGATGATAGTAACATAATCCGTGTGTTGCTTCAGGAAATATGATACCCACGGCATGCTCAATCGACACATGTTGATCGGATACGATCAATGTATTTGGCGTACTACCAAAAGATCTTTTGACTCTAGTAAGGAACCAAATCCAAGACTCGTGATTCTCGATAGGCCCAATTCCAAATGCTAATGGGTAAATTTGTTCATTAGCATCTTTCATGACTGCAATGAATAAAATGTCATTGTTCTTCCCCTTTAAATGAGTGACATCAATAACTATCACGGGCCTCATACAAACTCCAGTATACAAGCTACAAGAGCGACAAACAAATGTCTGAATTTATTGTCAGGGCCGACATCAAGATCAGTGATCGTACATGGATTCATCACTTCCAACATATGTAGATATCCAGGCAACAACAGAAATGATACATCATACTTACCGTAAATCATCTCCAAAACATAATTTCTACCTCTGAGTGCAACATCATACGTGACATACATACTGAAACGCCTCTGCATCTCCTCCTGAATAACCTTCGGTCTAATAATATCTTTTTACATTTCGCATTTTCTTCGCAAAGAATGCGCCAATCACCTTTGAGTGGACCTTTTTCGGACCAAGATGTGTGATATCATCATTACAAGTGTGCTCAGCACAAAACTCAGATATAGCCCAACAACCTCCATGACAATGAGCACGCAAAACGAATGAGCATCTTTCAGACACCTTACAACACCAGTGAAGGCGATACGTGTCTGATCTTACGACTCTGTATTCAGCTCGATTCTCTATGTTCCACAATCCAGCCGTAATGTTCAATTCTTCCTTATCATTGAAGATCGACCCATCACCTAACTCTTCGAGTATTGGATTTTCTTCAGTCAACACGTCACAGGTCATAGCATTGAGGGGGACCATTGGAACTATCCAATTTCTTAAAAATCCTTTTATATTAGGGTTATACTCGACGTCACTATCCACACTCGGATATATCATCTCCAGAACTCTTCACATACCCCTTGCATCATGTATCCATGCTGCAAATTCAGCAAATGTAACACTGTTCATCGCAGGAGCTTGTTCTTTATCAGATTCAGATGATGAAGAACAATCTGAACTCACAACGTAATCTTCATCATTAGCATCATCATCATCATCACCATCACCGTCATCACATGCAAAGTTGAGGTCTGGAATTCTTGTGGATTCATTTATGCTGCTCGATTCCCCTCTCAAATACACATACACTGTAGGTGATGATTAGATCATACATAGTCTTCTAACTTCATCATCGTTGGTCAATTGAGATTTGATAAGACGACCATTTTTCGATCTTGACGGACATAAGATATCGTACTGATTTTCGACTGCAATAGACATGTACTCGATGCAGAATTTCAAGTTCGAGATTGTGACATAATTGTTCAGGAGAGGTGTTATCTGCTCCTGGCCACCCGTATACATACACTCATCCCAATACCCTCCATATTTCATGTACAAAGGTGTGTATTCCGCCATCTACGAATAAAGAATGGTTTTAGTAAGATCCCAGACGTCATAGGAACATATAAGTGTTGAGAAACTATCTACCTACTTGAATCTACAAATACCGCTTGCGTAAAGTAAGTAAATAGAAATACCGCAAGTTATATTTACTCACAGTAGTTAGTTATTTATGTGCGGTAGTCATATATTCATGTTTGGAATGCAATTACCTTCATATATATGTAAATACCGCTCGTAGATTCATTGCAGTTGCAAATACCGCGGGTTTTTTGTACCCGCGGTATATGCTTTTGTGTGGGCGGTATTGGTATATTCCTAGAGCAAAACATATATTACGTGTAAATAACTAAATACCGCAGGCAAATATGTTATGTAGGTAAATACCGCGAGGATATAAGGTAGCGGTAGTTGTCTAAAAACGAGAGGTATTGAAATTCTATAGAATAAAATGGCTATTATTAGGTTATTATCTCATTATTGTCTGATAAATGTTTCCAATTTGATGAATTAAAGCAGATTTACACAAGAGATATTGTAGAGAGAGAATGGTAAGAAGAGTATAAATGTAATAATGAGGCTATCATTTAAAATATAACAACTTCAATTTCTATGTAATTGGTAGAATCTTACACAATATTCTATAAAGTGGTATTTTTCATACATACATTTATGTTTGGGTATTTTCTACATGTTATTTTTGTAAATTAGATAATTTCACCTATTAACACATAAAAATAAAGCATACTATCATAATTCGACTATCTAGGAAAGGTTGATGTGGATAATTGTGATAAAGAAAATGTGGATGTGTTCCATTTCCTATATTTCTACTGCTAACGCGCATTATCAAAAAAAATCATAGATCATAAATGAGAATAAATCTACACCTTTCATTCGTTTATAATTAATGATTAAAATTAATTAAATTGAATTTAATAGTTTTTCATTATTATAGGAATATGATTTTTTTTTAATTTTATACTCCCTCCGTCCCATTATTTATGGCACATTGCTTCCAATAAAGTTACTAATTTTTCAAAGGTAAAATGTTTCCTTTTTTGGAAACGAACCATTATTATTGAGATACCCCAATATATTAAATGTGCTATGAATAATGGGACGAAGAGAGTACATGTTAACAAAAAT
Organism: Leonotis leonurus; assembly: GCA_026898415.1. Taxonomy (NCBI): domain Eukaryota; kingdom Viridiplantae; phylum Streptophyta; class Magnoliopsida; order Lamiales; family Lamiaceae; genus Leonotis; species Leonotis leonurus. The sequence goes on along the minus strand of JAPKLX010000236.1, from coordinate 160,225 downwards.
TAAATATAATAATTTATTTTTGTTAAATTGAAGGTTTTTATTAAGGGTAAATTATGTAAAATACCCTATTACATAATATGTACAATAAAAATACCCTAATTGTAAAAAGTATGTGAAATATACCTAAAATTACAAAAGTAACCTTAAAAACTTAACACTATAAGTCTCGGTCAATAGACATAAGTAGCTTTATGTCATCCCTGCAGCCCAGGTGTGGGTCCTCGCGTCAGCCCCTGCAGCCCAGGTGTGGGTCCTCTCCTCCGCGTCAGCCGCTACAGTCCAGGTCAGAGGTGTCGGTCAATGCATGTATTCATAATAAGTCAAACATGCACTAATTTTTAGAAGGAAAGAGAGAGAACATGCATGTATACAGAGAGAGTGAAAGGGTTTTGAACATGCACTGATTATCGCCGGGTTTTGCAAATAGAGAGAGAGAGAGAGAAGTTTTCGGGTTTCAGCTGGTTTTTAATATTTGCTCTTTTTTTTCAATTCTCCAAGTAATTAAAATTTATTTCATCAATTCTAGTAGTTTAATTTTTTTAAATCCATGTTGACCTAATTTTTTTCAATTCATTGTGTCTCCAGATTTTGTTCGTTGGGTTATTAAGTTCGAGAGAGAAGTTTTTTGAAATAATTGTTCAAATTCAACGAGGTTTGCAAAATTCTTAATTATAATTGTAAAAAACATTAACTTAATTTTTTTTTTGTTTTAAAACTTTAGTTTGATTTAATTATTTAGGCACAAGAGGTATTTTTTTAAAACTCTTAATTATGATTTATATTTGATAATTAGAGATATTTATTGTGATTTATAAGTGATTATGATTAAACCACAATTAACGATTTTATATAAAATTGTATGATTATGTGTCACATATGATTTTAAAGCATATATAATTATGTATGTTATTTGTTTATTTCATTATAATTTACTTATTTAATTTAATTTGTGTACGAAAAATACATGTTTAGTGTCGATTATCATGTTTTATTTGTTTATATGTGATTATCATGTTAATATATGTTTAGCCTTGATTTGATTACTCATGTTGTTAAATAAATATAATATAGTTATTTTATAAAAATAAAATAAAATTAAATATATAGAAGCAAATGAAAACCCGGAGGGTTTGTGTGGGGGAACAAAATCGTCCGGGTTTTGTTATATGGCATCCGGATTTTTGAATTTCTTTCTAGTAATTTAATTATTTCTATTTATTAAATAACATATGAAAAATAATTATAATTTCTGACCTCTTCCTTATTACTATATGACAATATGTTAGAATATTGTCATGCATGTTGTTAAATAAATATATGAGGTTTATTTTTAAAAAAAATAAATAAAGTATCTAAGCATAAATTGAAAATTCGGACGATTCGTATGGGGGACCCAAATCGTCCGGGTTTACAATAGTGATTATAACTTATATAAAATTATAAGCTTTATCACCAATTAAAGATTTGATATAAGACTTAATTAACAAATTAAATGTGTGCAAAAATTAAAAGAATAAAATTGGGCATAGTTATAATAACTTATATGGTGAAAAATATAATAAAACATATAAATAATAAAACCTATATGATAATTATGTAAAAATTGTAAAAATATGTTGAACCCGGACGGTTCGTGTGTGAGACCAAAATCGTCCGGGTTTTTATATGAGACGTCCGGGTTTTCTAAACTTACGTCCGGGTTTATAAGGAAAAATTTATAATATATTAATATATAATATTTATATTTATAATTATAGGTGCTACAATTTTTGTAAACAAGAAAACAATATCAAATAACTTTTGTAAGTGTAGATTTGATTAAGTGATGATTAATTGAGTAGTTATTTATTAAATTTTGTTTATTTCATCATTATTTAATTATTTAATTTAAATTGTTAAATAGTGTAATAGATTGATTTAATTTTATGAATAATTTAATTAATAATAGATCCCGTATTTGAGACCTAAACTTGTGGACTCGTCTATAGTAGCGAGAACATACTATAAGGAATCAATATTAGAAACAATTTCCAAGACATTAAGGCATGTAGGAGGTGAGGCTCTATTGCAGCGGTTTAGGGACAAATGTTTCGGTCATTTTGTTGACTGAAGACCGGGACAGAAGTGTTCCGGCGCGCTTTCGTATTTGGTGGCGCAAATGGTGGAGCCTAACGAGGATGATGACGAAGGTTTATTCTTCGTTGTGAACGGGGGTCGGTACCGTTTCGGTGTAGAGGAATACTACTTGATTAGCGGTCTTCACTTTGCCCATTCAGATTTCGACACACGCTCTGCATATGACTTAGGGCAGGTCGAGCATTATAATGTCTTTTGCGGCATATCTTCCACTACCAGAGGAGTTGTACTAAAGACTTTTACGAACCTCTCAGTTGAAGATCCTGGCGGTGATTTATACCTTAAGGCGGCCCACGTGCTCTTTGCTGCCTTATTTTTGCGTGGGGCTGATGCGACAGTTAGGATCGACTCGTGGATGTGGGTGCTAGCAGACGATCTAGCCGCATTCAGCCTATTCCCGTGGGGAGCTATATTCTTTCTTTGGATGCGGCATTATTTGAACAACATAAACTGGAATAATATCAAGTACAATCTGTATGGGCCGTCATGGGCACTGTACGTCTGGATGCTCGAGGTATTTCCATGGATGAGCCAGACATTTGGGCGATTGCGTGATGTGGAGATTCAGCCCAGATGTTGTCATTGGAGGTTCATTTCCAGGATTTCAATTGACGTCATATACCGTATGTTTCATATGGAAGAGATAAATTTAAATATTTATGAATATGAAATAATTTAATATCAAATAAACGAATTAAAATTAACATTCTAATTTTTTTATGATTGCAGAGTGAGGTGACTGAGATGACTGCCAGCATTGATGAGCAGTTATCATGGTATTATCAATCATTGTTGAGTATGGATTGGCGGGAGGTCTTGAATATCTTGTGGGCACCGCCGTATAATGCATTGAGACAGGGGGTTCAGCCGCCACGACGCGCACATCAGACAGACAATGCAGAGGGAGTTCACGTTGACCCACCAGTGACACGTGCATGGAGGGAGATTCCATCACCACATTATCATCCAGATCCAAGTCGGCCTTCTTCGTCAACTCATAGGCGCCGAGACGATAGAAATGGGTTAGACCGTCGTCATCCTCCTCTTCTAGTAGTAGCTTTGGCAGGAATAGAGACGGTCATGGTGTGCGTCATGGATCGTACATGATTACCCCTGATCAAATGGAGCGAATTGTAGAGTCGGCCGCAGAAAGGGCCTCCGAGAAGGCCGCTGATTTGGCGGTTGAGAAATCACACAAGAACTTATTGCCGATTCTGAAGAAGTGGTTCGACGAGTTCAAAGACTCATTTTGATGCTCAGGATCATGATATAGTCCGACCTATTCTCCACATCGTAGACCATCTCATGCTCCAGTTTCATCTCCACCGAGAGATCCATCGCCACCGAGAGATCCATCTCCTCCTAGAGCTCCATCGGTGTCATCCCCTCCGAGAGCTCCATTGCCACCGGTGTCATCCCCTCCGAGAGAGCCAGAGCACATTTCATATTCTGGAGCCCGTCATTTGGTGCACGATATCGGGCATTCTTCAGCGTACGGCGACCATTTCAATATGCCCCGATCATCGGCTTACGAACGCACCGAGAGTTCGGATAGTGGCGTTGAGGAGATCTTTCCTATACAGGTCACACCTCTTTCAGTGGTAGATCCGCCTCAGCTTTATGATTCGGGTCAGCATTATGATCAAATGCCTGCAAGACTTGCTCGCACTCGTGTGGAGGCCGCAGTTTTACAGAGTCCGTACACTGCAGAGCATAGATCCGATGTGTTACCTCCCATTCCTCGAGATCTTCAATTGAGATATCTCAATTTTCTTGCACGAGGATCGAACGCACAAGCATGGAATCCTGAGACCGGGTACGTTATGGAGGCTCTTCAATTGAACAACATACAGAACATGTATATGCATGTAGAGGCTGATGTATGTAAGATTAATTGTTATTTACAGCACACACAAAGATCAGTTAATTACTACTAATTTTATTTGAAATGTGTTTCATGTAGTATTTGGATCTCTATCTCTTCTATATAAGGCGTAGGTTGAATGCTCGGGAGGGCGTGTCTGTAGGTGTTTCAGCGAGAAACACCATCCTGGTGACCTCTGATTTTTTTGTAAGCTGAAATTATAATTAATTCACATGTTATATTATTTTCTAACTTATAATTTCTAATTATATTAATGTGTATGCAGGCGAGCTTACTGAACACATACCGCCACTTGAAGTACACTAACGTTCAAAGTGTGCGAAATCCACCTGAACTACGTAACGTGATTGAGAACTTTACGATGTCTGACTACTTGACGGGCCACGTGACATGTGTGAATCAGGTGGCATCATCAGTGCCTTGGTGGGGAGCTACTGATGTAAGTATTTTATATTTCTACTCCTTAATTTAATATGTCGTTATTTAATAATATGTTTTTTTTTTTGCACAAATTATCATACCCTGTTGTTTAGACCATCAGTGTCGTTGTTAGAGTTGATTGGATAGCATATCTCTATGACTCATCCTGGTATACGAGCTCAGAGAGTGCAAAAATGGCGAGGATCGAGCACCTCTCGTGTATCACGGACATATTTTGGAAGCTTTTGCTCGATGCAGGGTTCTGGTATCAGAATACTGCAGTTCCCATGTGAACCGACCCCCTGCAATTATGTGTGCTCCCGAAGAACAGACAGTTCAAGCAGGGTAAACAAAATAACCACTTGCTTAACAGTGGCCCGCTAGCACTAATGGCGATCGAGCGATTCATCAGTGGCAAACCGAAGCTCCCATATGCTCAATCCAAAGTTCCTGAATTTTGAAACCATATATCGATTATGTGTTTCTCTCTTTGTGACGAACTATAGGATCGTTTTATTGTAATTACTAAATACTTTTCATATTTGAAACTTAAACTTATTCTTATTATTAATATCATATTATTAAGCTACAAGTATCGTACATTACATAATAGAAAAAGCAGATTACATAAATATTCAACAAGCGTATCACATAAAGATTCAACAAACACATTACATAAATATTCAAATATTACATTACTGAATTTGACTCAATCTCGTCAACGAGTAGCAAACATTACATTACATTAACCAAGTTGAGAACATTACATTACTGAAAAAATCATTCTGAATTTGACTCAATCTCGACAACTAGCAGCGGACATTTTGGGCGCCTATGACCAAATTGACGATAATTACTGCATTTTCTTCGACGAGACACACTACTCTCCGCTTCATCAATTTGTTGACGTGCTCTTTCACCACCTGCTTGAACTCTAGTCATCCTAGGTCTACCCAGCAATCGGATAACAACCAGAGGTAATACAACTCTTGTAGTTATTCCAACTGGAAGCATCCAATTATCTCGATGAGGCACGATCATAATGGAGCCAACATATGTTTGAATCAGTGCTTCTCGGGTGTAATAATGACTTACATATTCAGATACAGGTTCTAAAATTTTCATGTATTAATAGTGAATAATATAATCAATTGTTTGTAATGAACTAGCAAAATTTAAATAAGTAAACTAAATACCTTATTGCAGCGATGGCGTGTGAACATGGAATACCGTCCATTTGAAATTCTCGGCACGTGCAAGTCCTAGATGCAAGATCGACCATATGAGGTTGTGGATTGCTCACTATGAAAACAGTGTACACCTCATCCCTGACATGTTGTGCAGTGTATGTCCTGGATTTCTTCCGTTGTATTTCGAGCTTCAAAGATGCTTGTTCAGTAAAAATATCTTGAATACGCACAGCCGTCGTCTTCCTTTTTCTGAACCATTCCTCGATAGCTATCCTTATTGATTCAAGAATGGAACATATCGTCAATCTTCGAGCCCATAACAATATGTTATTCAATGACTCCGCAGCGTTAGACGTAAGCGTGCTATAACGACTAACGGGACACTGTGAACGAGCCCACTTCTCAGGACCTACACGCAACAATTTTTTGTACGCCTCTCGTTTAGCAGCAGCAATCTGGGACATTCTTTTTTGAAATTTTACTGGACGATAAGTATATGCTGCTATCTGATACAGCGATATGATATGCTTTTCCCATTGTTTCATCTTTCCCATGAGATCAAAGTAGCACAAACCATGAGTTACCTCCAGAAATACTATATGTATAACATTTGTTATGGACTTGTGGGCATCTGATACTATTAATGTTTGCGGTGGACAACCGTACGCACTTCTGAGACATTGCAGAAACCAAGTCCAACTCACATCGTTCTCTATTGGACCAACACTATATGCCAGAGGGTAAACACTCTCGTTTCCATCTTTTGTCACTACTACGAACAATATGCCCTTGTTCCTACCTTTTAAGTGCGTCTCATCCATAACTATGACGGGCCTCATCAATAATAGAAAGGCGAGACGAGATTCTCCGAGCGCAACAAACACATGCTGGAATCTATCGTCATAACTGCCATGTAAATCAGTGATCGTTCCCGAATTTGTTCTCTCAAGCATGTACAGGTACCATGGCAACATCTGAAATGACTCAGCATACCCACCATAGATCATCTCAATAGCCATTTGACGTGCTTGCTTGCAGCGCCAAATTGTATTTAATATGAATTCCAAACTCTTCGTGCAACTTTTGTATCATCTCATTCGGTTTAATTATCTGAAAATCACGACGAATCTTCTTCGCAAAGTACGTAGTCACAATCTTTGAGTGAACTCTTGTTGGAGGAACGTAGTCAAATGCCATGATGCACGTATGCTTATCAGTAAACTTGTAGACTCTCCAAGACTGATTTGTATCATCATCCGATCCATATGCACGGAGCTCGAAAGTGCATTTCTTCTCAGGAAGTGAACAAAAAAGTACTAATCGAGTATTATCAGACTTATATGTTCGATATTGCACGCCTCGTTCCATGTGCCACATGCCAACAGCAACTATCAATTAATCCTCCGTGTCGTATATGGCACATTTCTCTAAATCTGATAATTGGCTTAGGTCTTCTTCACATGCCACGAGTGAAGCTCTATCTGTCAACGGAATCACATGCACCAACCAATTTTCCAATTCATCTGCATCCAATTCCTCTTCTTCATCCACTTGCAAGTTTGGCGTTGGATGCACCATTTCTATCAATCTAGCAAAACCACCATGTTGTCGTATCCATGCAGCACAATCAGCAAAAGTAAACTTCCTTATATTCTCTTCGGAATTTGTATCTGATGCATTAGGTTCTGACTCTGCCGAATTAATTCCGTCGATGTCATCATCTTCACAATCTCTATGCACCGAACCAGACGGAGCATCATCTTCATTCACAAGAGCTCGTATAGGAGATTGCGGCCATGCCCGCCATGAGTCAGGTGGAACTTCTTCGATATTAATGTCACCAAACCAATCTGCTACCGCCGTCTGATTAACAAACTCACCACATCTTCATTTTGAGTACTATATTGCTGCGTATTATATGTCGACGTCCCCATGAAATCCGAACCTCTACTCGAGGATCCCACATCATGTGTCTCGATTTTTATTTATCGAATCGAACTCAAGCTTGATTTTCAGAACTCGAACCGAGCTTGAACCGAACTCGAACCTTCAAATTTTTAAACGAGCCGAACTCGAGCCTGACAGTATTCGGTTAAGTTTGGTTCGATTACACCCCTAATCATAACTTGAAATTCTAGATCAAACAACAATGTCAACAATTAACTCTTCAAATCTCCCATCTAAATCCATCAACCAACAAAGTAACTCTCGAGTTTTGGGTCATGAAGTGATAATTCTTCCAATGTCATACTTTTATTCCCTTCCAAATTAACAATATCACGTACGATTTCCTCCTCCTCCGACGGGAACATTAAGGACAATAACATGACTCCACAAACGTTTGCCTTCAATGTCTCTTTTTAAAGAAAAAAATAATTTTTTTTCTTCTATCATTAATGAAATTGGAATCTTTTTGAAGAAGTTTTGATAAGAAGAAACTATTGTGGTATATATTGGTTAAGTTGTGGATAAGGGTGAGAATTGGGACCGGGACTCAAGACTTTTTCGGTCCCGAATTTTTCAGAATCGGGACTGGGACTGAGGAATTGAAAATTTTCGGGACTCGGAAGTCCCGAATCCCGATCAGGACTCCCGATTTTTCGAAATTAATTTTTAAAATTCAGGAAATTTTGGTCCTATTCCGGACTAATCAGAACTTTATTTTTCGGGATCGGGACTTAATAATTTCCAATTTCGGGACTCGGGAGTCCTGAAATCCCGATTGAAATCGGGACCGGGACCAAAAAGTTGACATTTTTTGAGATCGGAATCGGGATTGGGAGTCCCGATCCCGTCTCGATTCTCACCCCTAGTGTGGATGTTAAAATTATGTAGTATCACAACTCTTATATAAGCAAACAAGATAGTAAGATTAAATGAATGATATAAATTGATTCATTATGATTGCAATAATTAAAAAATATGAAATGGTTGGGAGAAATAAAGAGTCTGCGCACCAAATTTGAAATGGTTGATTATGTGTGCATGATTTTAATTCTTTTATATTATTTTTTGTCTATTTTAAATTTATTTTAATATAAAAATATAAGTTATATTTAAGTTATCTAACCAAATATACAATTATTTATTTTAATATTCATATTAAATTTATTAAATGTATATTTCAATTTATTCATTTTGATATAATGTGATATAAATTGTATTTTAATTTTATCAAAATAATGATAAATTTTAGGATAAATTATGTAGAATACCCTATTATATAACATGTACAAGAAAAATACTATAATTATAAATATTACTTGAAATATATTTAAAATTACTCAACTAACCTTAAAAAGTTAACCCTAACTATCGGTCAAAGGAATCTATATATCTCTGCGTCAGCCATGCTGAATAAGTGGGCCTCACTCCTCCATGTCAGCCGTTGCATGCTTCAGGTTTGTCGGCTCATTCATTGTTTGAGAGAATAAAAATTGTGATAATGGTATAACTACCCATTTTGCAAAGTGTACGTGCACAAACTATCAAAAATATAATGTGCATGTTAAAACTACCCACTTTTTTAAAAAAGTTTAAAACTCTCTTACACATTACATTAAAATCAACAAATGTTTGTTGTTATATATAAATGATTACTTTATTATTAATTCATGATTTGTCCAACAATTTAATTTCTCTCTGATTGAATAGTAAATGTGAAATAAAAAATTATAAGAAGTAAAAGAAAATTTTAGTATATAAATTAAATGTTATTCTATAAAGAAAATTATAGAAAATGTATAACAATAGCGTGTAAATAAATGATCAAATGATCAACAAACTATATATAAATTATTCTATTGGGATGTAGCCACCGGTTGTCTTATATTCAAACTCAAACAATAATCTACACATACAATACATTACAACCGGTGGCACAAACTCAACATATATCATCCACCGGTGGCAAGGATAACCACCGGTGGATGAGATTTAGCCACCGGTTGTCATATATTCGAGCTCAAACAATAATCTATACATAGAATACACTACAACCGGTGACACAAACTCAACATATATCATCTACCGGTGGCAAGACTAACACCGGTAGATAGGTTTTAGCCAACCGGTTGTCATATATTCGAGCTCAAACAATAATCTACATATAGAATACACTACAACCGGTGACACAAACTCAACATATATCATCCACCGGTGGCAAGACTAACCACCGGTGGATGAGGTTTAGCCAAAGGGTTGTCCATTAAATATGATCAATACACTGTATAAATATATAATATGTGATTACAGCATCAAAAGAAAAAAAACACGGTGATGAGCGACCAAGGGAGAGAGAAAAGGAAAGAGATTTTTGAAGAAAGTGTATTTAAACGGTTGTTCTAATTTAATATTGCATTGAATTTAGGAAAAAATAGTCTAATTTTAACCACTTTTAATAAAGTGGGTATTTTATATCCAACATGTATATTTTATGTTTTGGGTATTTTTAATTTTTGCCCATAAAAATTTACCCTAGTCAAAATTGTACTGAGTTTGAGAAGGAAAGTGAGAAAGAGAATGTGCATATTAAAAGAAAGAGAGGGAGGGTTTTGAACATTATTTTCATCGGGTTTTGCAAATATAGAGAGTGCACATTGAGTTAGAGATTGCAGATTTGGAATTTGTCGGGTCCTCTTCTCGTGATTTTCTTAATTTGACTGGTAATAATAATTTATTTAATCAATTGTTGTTGTTTTATTTTTTTTCAATCCAATGTTCAAGTAATGTTTTCAATTCATTGCGTGTATAGATTTTGTTCACGTTCATTTCATTTTTATGTTATAAAACTTGAGTTTGATTTAATTATTTAGGTCGGACAACGACTATTTTTGTTTACTTAACGTGGAAAACAATGGCACAAGAGGTATTTTTTTTATGAAACTCGAAATCTCCATACGTGATTTATATGATTTTGATCATGATTATGTGATTTAAATGTTTTATATGATTTTTAAACCATATGTGATTAATTATGTGATTTATATGATTTATAAAATTGTTAATTATGAGATTTTAAAACATATGTGATTATGATTGTGATTTATATGTGATAAATATTCAAGTTAAAAATTATTAATTATGATTTATATGTGATTATTATGTTATTTTTTTATTTCATTATAATTTACTTATATAATTTAATTTGTGTACGAAAAATACATGTCTTGTGTCGATTTTATTATTAATGTTGTTAAATAAATATAAGATGGTTATATTGTAAAAAAATTTAAATTTGTAGCATAAACTGAAAACCTAAACGGTTAGTGTCGAGGACCCAAACCGTCCGAATTTATGTGCCATACGTCCGGATTTTTTTAATTTTTTTTTTTACAATTCTTATTAGTTAACATTTTGAAAACTAAGTATATTAGGTTCCTTAATCATAAACTTAGACATTTTGTATAAATAAATCCATACTTAATTAACATCTATTCTTTTAAAAACAGTGTACAAAATCCATCTTTAATCATAAATCCGGATATGTACTTATTTTTAAAGGTAATTATCAACCTTTTATAAAAACATTTGAAATAAACTAAATAATTCTATTTACTTTTATGAGATATTTACGTAATGTTGAAATAATTCCTCTTGATTATCTTATTTAAGTAACAAAATAATTCAAATGAGATATATCAAATTAAATTATTTAAAACAATTTTGCTCATTTAAAAAGCAATTCACAGTCATTAAATCAAATAATTTGTCAATCATTGCATTGATTTACCCACATTTTATATAAAATAAAAATTGATCCACGGGTAATTTAGGAACTTCAACATTAATTTAAGCATTTTTCATAGATTACTTACAAAGTGGACATTTTTCATTTTTAATTATGGAAATGAGTATTTCTCATTTAGCACCCTAAATTATAATTAAATATTAATAAATTCTAATATTTTGTATTAAATAATATTAAAATATACTATAATCAATAAATCACAATTATAAAGTGAAAATTAATAAAATTTTTATTAAAAATTTAATAATTATATATGAGACATGTCACATCGTTCGCGGGTATATTAACCTGAGTCTCACACAAGTGGGTAATCATTTTTGTGTTTTGCATATTTATATACGATCAATATTAATTATCTAGTATTAAAATAATATGTATATTATTATTATTTTTATGAAGATTTCTTGTATATAAGATATTTGAAGTTTTTTGTACTATAAAATAATTACATGATTAATCAAATCTGACTTTTAAGTCACTCCTTTCTTCCCCAATTAAATATCCCGTCAAAACTCATACAACAATACAATAACATATCCCATCAAAACTCATATACAACAATACAATAGCTTTATTTCCACTCATTACTCCTAATCAGTAAAAAACACTTATATCAAGAGATAAATTTCTTTTCTGAAAAATAATTTCTTGGCTTCGCCCGGGTTCGAACCGGAGACCTTCAGTGTGTTAGACTGACGTGATAACCAACTACACCACGAAACCTGTGCATTTCGTTTTTGGATAATTAATATACTATTGTATGTATTATGCGATTGCATAGTATTTAACAAGATTCTTTAACATTTCATGTAACCTTGAAGTGACCCCACCTTTTGTGTTTCTTTTAAATCTATCTCGATTCTTTTTAAACATGTTAGTAATCTTGGATAAATGTCAAGCCACATTAAAGTCTAACGTAACTTTTCCCCTAAACCCCCCTAAGCATGATATTGACGCATTAAGGATGAACCTTCGAGTTGTTCCATGTATGTTTTATCTTCTATATCTCTATTTAGAAAGTCGTTTTATATAATACAATGAATCCCATTGTATTTTGAAAATGTATTATAATAACACTAGTAAGTTTATCTTCTCGAAAATTTGATTATATAATTTTTTATATTTATTCTAAAGAAATTACTCAACTTAGAGGTGTTTAAAGGAACAGAAGTATCATAAACGAATCGTAATCGGACTGTAACCGATGATTTTGGAAACCATAACTGTACTTGATAGTTCAATTCTGAACAGTAATCGTGTAGAGAACTGTTCAGTTACAATTCTAAAAATACAGAATTGTGAATCGAAGGTTTGTAACCGTAATCGCCGATTCAGAACCATAATTTCAATTTATTTTTACATCATAAAAAGTAATTAATTTTCTTGTAATTCATAAGAATACATTAAAAATTATAAATACATTCATAATGAAATAAATAAAAATTAAACTTTAACCTTTGAAGTTGAAAATGAATGATATTTTGTAATTTTATAGAATAGTATATCAATATTTTTCTATAATCACTACAGTTTTGAAATTAACAAATAGAAGAATATTAAAAATCTCAAAATGTAGATGATGATATGCATTAATAAATAATAAAAATAATTGAAAACTTAAAATTTTCAAATATATTACTATTAAAATTTAAATTTTGGACAGTAATTCAGAACCATAACCGAAGATTTAAAATTAGAATTGAAACCACCCTATACAAGTCAATTTCAAACCTTGAACCATCGCAACAAAAGTTCAATTCTAATTCCAAATTTTGTTAACTGTGAATACCTCTATCTCAAACTCTCACCAAAATAGTCGCAATGCTATTTAACATAAAATTATATATACATTCAACAAGTTTTTTTGCCATTATTCATTAGTTAGATAATTTGTCAATACAATATATAAAAATAAGGTTTTTGAAACAGTTATTTTTTGAGCAGTTTCTTTTCTACAGTTTTTATGGTGTTTCATCGTCAATTTTCGTGTCTCCTCGTTATATACACAATTCATACATGCATACATATATATATCCAACAGGTTATACAGAACAGGGTCCAAAAAATAAGGGACTCAAAATTGTATTCATCTCAATAGGCTCAAGTTATACAAAAGCAGCACTCACGTAGAGAAAGTAAGAGAAAAGGTCTAGTTTTATAATTAGTACGGGCCTCGATTTTAATTGAGCCGGGCCTTTATATATATCCTAATCACTATTTCTTGACATAATATTTTTTTAAAGATTTACGACAATTACTTTATTTTCAAATGTTTACACTCTTCTCTTTACTCCTCCGCAACACTGAATTCTTTTTCCGCCAACACGCTGATGGACAATGAACCAAGGTTACATGCAACTTTATAATTGAAATAATAATTATTTATTCATATCAAAATTTATTTTAATTTCCAAATACATCATTTTTGTGTTTCTTTATAGTTTTTTTTGGTAAAATTTTAGTTAAGAGATCATGATTTTGTATTTTGTTGTTTTTGTCATTTGCATTAAGGAGAACAAAAGATTGAATATCTATTTTTATCGAGAATTTGATTTTTCTTATTTATTTTCTCTTGATTGTATATATATTCGATGTAGTTCTTTGTAATTGGGTCACAAAAGATTGGATGATGAATATTTATTTTATCATTGCATTTTAAGATATCAATTCTAGGCAGAAAAATTATATCTGATTATAGATTAAAATGAGAATGATCAAAATTTAATGTATTGTGATAATAAGATATGTAATGTGCAGAAAATCAATATGAGGGTGCTGAAAATGAATATATTCATCATCTCCACATTTTATAGAGGATCTACTTTACATTTAGAGGTGCTTTAAACTTTTTTTTTAAAAAAATAATTACATTAACATTATATTACATGGCCAATACGAAAGACTTGAACTCGAGACCTATTGCCTTGAATATTAACTTCACTAACACTAGGCCAACACACGCACGACGTGCTTTTAACTTGTATTGCAAATGAAACATCTCATTCATTTATCAATCACGAATTTTGGAGCGTGTATGGATATGATTTACATACCTTTATGTTAAATTAGTATTTTAATTTATTTTTAACCATAATATTCATGTACTGCATTATATTTAGATATTTGCAGCTTATGTGGATTATCTACAACATTAATCAGAAACGTAAAATATCTTGCTAATTATATCATATCATTTTTCATTTCGATGGTTAACCAAACCTTGGACCTAACGTTTATTATTTGTTCCTACATCCCCCACCATCATACACACCAAAAAAAAATGCCTACTGGCGACGGAATATTCCGTTGTCCATCCGAGAAATTCGTCGTCCGTTGGGCTTAACGACGGACTGGCGACGGAAATTTCCGTCGTCGTTAGGCTCACGGACGACGGAAAGAAAAAGTTCGTCGTTAGCTAATGACGGACTGACGGCGGATAATTCCATCGTTAGCTAACGACGGACATAATTTTGTCGTTAGCTTGCCTCTGGTGACTGTCGACGGCGCCGGAGAGCTAACGATGAAATTTTAGTCCGTCGTTAGCAAACGACGAACTGCAATTCCGTCGTTAGCCGTTGATCGTTTACCTAACGACGGATTCCTGTCCGTCGTTAGGTTTAAAAAAAATTATTTTTTATTTTTTGTAATACCGGTAACCTATAACCTGTCACAACAAACAATACAAATACAATAAAACATTGAACGATAATTTAAAATTTACGAAATCGATTGAAATTCGAAATTTAATATAATTAACCAAAGATGTTATAAATGTTGAAATACAAAATAATAGTATCAATGTATGTAGCAACCGTACAAATAGTCTAGGAATCATAATCGGGAGGGGAAATGAGGGACCACCTGCTCCTCCCTGGGACTGAGACTGCATCCACTGCATCATCTGAGCGTACTGAGTCCGCACGAGCACCACCTGGTCAGCCAATCTCCGCTGCTCGGCAATATACTCCTGTCACTCGCGCTCCTGCTCCTCGAGTCGGCGCCTCAGCTTCTCAACCTCGTTCCTGTTGGCTTGTGAGGCGGGCGACGAGCCACTGAACCTGGAGGCTCTCAACGCCTTCCCTGCGCCTCCCGTACCGAACAACATCTTCTTCTTGTCTGGGGCGCCAAGAACCTCCAAGTATATCTCGTTGGTGTCCACCGCGTGAGGTGTTTATAATTTTTAATTCATGTACCGATGCTCATCGAGGAGTCAAACATGCAGTCTATCGGCTATACTCCCCTCTCAACAGCCTGTGCATGATATACCAATGAGGTTGTATTATTGAAACATGTGTATATGAATTAAAAATATAAAACATGTTTGAAATTATGATTTGAAATTACCTTTTCCTCAGCTCGCTGAATGACGGACTTTGACCCTCCCCTATGCTTGATAGGAACAGTCTTCGGTCCCTGTGGCTCAGACAGCTAGTCACGCCTCGCTGCCTGGGATTTAGCAACAACATCATCCCTAGACCAGTAAGCGAGCCAACCCATCCAGACATCATCACTCAACCACCCAGGCTTCCCACCTCTGGGTGGCGGATCATTCCTCCTCCTCTTGATCCCGCAGATATAATCCTTATACCTCTCCCGACACTTTTCGTACCACGACTCTCGAATCTTGGTATCGAGAGACGGTGTCCAAGTAAATTTTTTCTAACATCCAAAATGTATGTTAGAAATTGTAGTTAACTTCAATATATAGTTATAAGTTATAATTTATAAAGAATTTGAAAGTTGTAGAAATTTTTCGAACCTTAAACTCCTCCCAATATCTCTGCCTCACGTCCTCAGGCGTCAGCTTCCAACTGTATCCAGTCGGATTGGGAACTATCTTAAATAGTTCCCAAATGTAATTAGTCGGGGCACCGTGCGGGTAAAATCCCCTACATAGATCATTTTAATTTGATTTATATTAGTCTTCTGAATTACTTATTAAATATTTGTTAAAATTGAATATGTGATTGTATTTACGTACCCCAACTCACTCACTGCGAGAACAAAGTCCCCCGTGGGTCTCTGCTCCCCTCGATGATCCGTAACGGAGCCAGACGACGGACTACCTAAATGTATGCCACCAATATGGTGGCTCAGACCCCCTATCCCGGACTCATATTCGGATGATGAGCTCGGGGAACTAGCACGGTCGATAGAAAGCGGAGAACGTCGTGCACCCCTTCCTCGAGGAGTAGACACATCATCACGAGGTGAGGATCTCCAACCGGAAGACATCTATTATGTTGAAAATTAATAAATAAGTTGCATTTATAACAAGAAACGTATAAGTTGAAGTTTTATATTAAACATACAATGAATTAATGCGTTGCATTTATAATTATTAATTAGACTGAAATTCGAATAGGGTAAGTTTTCTACACAATGTTCTAATCTTCGCCGTCTTCTTCATTGTCATTTTCATCTTCCTCATCTACATAGTCATCCTCGTCATCTTCTTCTTCTTCTGAAGCTTCATCTTCTTCATATTCATCATCATCTTCTTCATCCTCTTCTGTTTCTAGGACAATATCAGTGTCATTGATATTGGACCTTGCCTTGATAGAACAAGCTTCCCACCAGTCTCTACACTGTTGATTCATAACTCTTTATCAGAGGCATCCAACAACTCGTACAACAATCTTGTTGTAGCATTTGGATCTTCTTCAACATCTGGGTTGTTAAAACTGCCCCCCGAGATCATGAACCATTTCGTGGTATGTCCCGTAATCTTCTTCAGGTTCTACATCTGCATCGACACGTGTTCCTTGAACATCTGAAGGTATTTCAGTTTCCCCATGAAACCTCCAGATCTTGTAACCACCTGTGAAACATTTTCTAGCAAGATGTAGTTGTATAATATCTGTACTTCTAAACCATATATTCCTACACTTCACACACGAACATTTAATTTTTTCTCCATCCATGTACTGGTGCTGACTACTTGCAAATCTTAAGAACTCTTCAAGCCCAGAAAGAAAATGTAGATTAAATCCCCCATTCGGAAGTAACCGCAAGTACATCCAATCTCGACTCATTTTTATAATGTTTAGTCTCATTTTGTTCGTCTAAACTTAGGTTTTCCGTAACTTTATTCCTATTATTTTCCCTCGTTCCGTGATGTTTTGGCCCGATTTATGTTTCATTTTATGTTTTCAGGATCATTGGCCTAAACGAGCGTCGAAAGTGGAAAAGAAACGAGAAAAGACGAGAAAACGAAGAAGTGTACTGAAAGCAGGTCGACGACCGAGCCAGCGCGTGCCAAGGACACGCGGCACACGGTCAGCGGTCGCTGAGCCTTGGCCAGCGGCCGCTGACTAGCCAGGCTAAGCCAGCGCCCGCGCCAGCGACCGTGCCACGCCGAGTCAGCGGCCGCTGACCATACTAAGCGGTCGCTGACCCCGCGTTTCTCGCGCGGGCCGTTGCAACCAACCCTAGCGCCACTCGGAACAGACCTAGTCAGCGCCCGGTGACTTCCAGGGACCGCTGAGTTACCTCTCGCTATATAAAGACACGTCGCGCCATTGAGTCGATAGATCTCAGTTCTCCATACTTCGTCTCGACTCCTTTTAGCACGAATTCCTAGACTAGTTTTCCAGTATATTTCCATTGTTTTTAGTTCGTCTCGATCCCGCATTCAAGGGTCGAGACTTAGCATTCTAGATAGGATTTTTCATTCCGTTCTTCGTTTTGGAGTTAGCCGTTTACAACATTCGAACACCGTTATTTCCAGATTTTCATTGTCGTTCCAGACGTACTTCAAGTATTAATTCAAGTTCGTTACTTTCCTTTTAATTATTGCTTTGTCTATTTACTTTTATCATTTGTTTCGTTTTATACTTTCAATTCCTTTCATCGCCTTTAATTTCCAGATTTCTTTTCCGTTTTTCTTTAGTCTTCAACTTCAAGTTCTTTACTTTCTTAGATTAGATTAAATTGTCGTTCTTAGTTTAAACTTTAATTGCTTTCTTATTTACTTTCTTCGCCTAGCTATAGAAATCCAAATCAAACTCTTTTAATTGCTTTCCGTTTTCCGAACAAAGAATATAATCGCCCTGCTAAGTCTTCCTTGAGAATACGACTAGGGTCAGCTTATTAATCTATAACGAACTCGTTTTAAATTGCGAGTGACTTAATATAATTGGAAGTATATCGGCTGGAAATATTCCTCGTGCCCGATACTGAGTCCCTTTATCGGACAGTGGGTCTGGTCTAAACAATGCCACGTACTGACAGTTAAAAATAAGTTGAAACAAATTTTGGCGCCGTTGCCGGGGAAGACTTTAGGCGATTTAATTCATTGTTCTTTTTTCTTTTTCTTTTTCTTTTTCCTTTTCCGTTTAGTTTATTCTTTTTACTATGTTTACTTTCTTCTTCTATATTGTGGTGCGCGTAACGTTTTTGTCGAGTGTTGTTTATGCAAGGTCGCCGCAGTGCTAGAAAGCCATTGACGCCTTTCATTGATAATATAAACCGGAAACGAGTTATTTTAGCATCCGTAGAAGAAGACATTGAGCATATTGACGAATCTTCGCTTCCGCGTTTATTCGAAGAGATGGCCAATGAGAGAGCGGATGAGAGGCTGCGTTATATGGGCGATTTCACTAGGCCCAAGTTCGGGACAACTGCTACTTCAGCCATCGTTCTCGACACCGCAGTCCGAAATTATGAGTTGAAGCCACACCATCAATCACTACTTCCAACGTACCATAGAGTCCCGAGTGAAGACGCTTTGACGTTCATCCGAGAATATTGCACAGTGGTGCAGACTTTTCCTCTTCACTCTCTGACGGAGGATCAACTCAAGTTGAAGTGTTTCCCTTACACATTGAAGGATAGGGCCAAATCTTGGTTCTTATCTCTTCCATCCGGAACACTCACTACTTGGGGATCGGCTTGTGAAAAATTCATGTTGAAGTACTATCCGCATCACAAAACTCAAGCGGTACGTACCAAAATAATGAATTTCGCACAAGCACACGACGAGCCATTCCATGAGGCGTGGGAGAGATTTCAAGAGCTACTTCAACAGTGTCCTCACCATCAAATGGCACCGGAGATGCTCTGTCAATTTTTCTATGATGGTTTGCTCCAAACTACTCAATTCATGGTGGACAGTTCGGCGGGAGGAAATATTGCAGTCAAGACGGCGGAGGAGATGAACGAGATTTTTGAAACCCTAGCTGCGAGTTCACATCAAAAATCCACACGCCCGAGATGAATGGAAGCCAGTGCCGTTACTACGAGTCCCGACCTTAAGAAACAAATGGCGGACATGATGAGGGAGTTACAAGAATTAAAGATGAACCGACCCCCATCACCGTCCGTTCCGCAAAATGCACCTGAGCCATGCGGTATTTGTGGCGACTACGGTCACATAGCGGATGAGTGCCGAAGGCGAGGCGAAAATTTATGCCGCACAAGGATTTATGCCTCAACCACCTCCTCAACAAAACTCATGGAGAAATCAACAAAACACGGGGTGGAGGCCACAATTTCAAGGAGGAAAAAACTTTCAAAATCGACGTCCTCAAGCTCCAAATTTTCAGCCTCAATACCAGCGCCAACCGCAGTCATATTTTCCACCGCAACCGCCACAACAACAATTCTTTCCATCACAGCCGCAACAATTCTATCCACCACCGGCACCACAACAACCACATCTACCTACTCCGTCCCAACGATCATCGATTGAAGAGAGTTTGGCCGCTTTTATGCAAGAGAGCAAGAAAGCGCGAGAGGCCCAAGACGCCACAATTAAACGTCTCGAGACAGCTATGGGGCAGATTTCTGGCGCAGTGAATCAACTTCAACAAGGCCAACAAACGGGGAAGATTCCGGGGCAAGGTCATCAACCACATCAGGCCCAAGCCGTGACGGTATTAAGGAGTGGAAAGACGGTAGATAACAAAGTGGAGATGCCACCCGAAGTTGAGGAAACCAAGCCTAGCGAAAAATTACACAAGGCAGCAAATCCATATGTTCCCCCTATTCCCTATCCTAGCAGACTAAGGAGCGGGAAGCACGATCAGCAATTCGAGGATTTCTACAAAATGCTATCCAAGGTAAATGTGAATTTACCTCTTTTAGAAGTCATTCAAAATGTTCCTGCCTATGTTAAATTTTTCAAAGAATTGGCGGCAAAGAAGAGGAAGTTTGGTGACCGAGAAGTAGTAACAGTCTCCGAAGTGGCGAGCTCCATCATGCAGCAACCCTTACCTCCAAAGCAATACGATCCAGGTAGTTTTGTTATTAATATTACTTTAGGAAACGGTAAGAAAGCGTCAGGCATGTTAGATTTGGGAGCCGAAATTAATTTGATGCCATACTCTATTTTTAAACAATTGGAATTAGGTGAACTTAAATCCACTCGCATGTGTTTACAGCTAGCCGATAGATCCGTTAGATATCCTAGAGGTGTCATTGAGGATGTTTTGGTGCAAGTAGGTGGATTAATTGTTCCCGTTGATTTTGTTGTTTTGGAGATAGGAGACGTGCACGAAAACAGTGTAGAGCATACACTCCTTTTAGGAAGACCATTCATGGCCACGACTAATACTTTAATTGATGTTAAAAATGGCACGATTAAAATGACTGTTCTAGGAGAGGAGGTTTCTTTTTCGGCTCATAGGAACCGCACCATACCATCCGCAGATTTTATTGATGATTGTTGTTTCATTGACACTATTGATACCTTGGCCGAGAGTTCTTTTTTGCAGAATTTTTTGAGTAAAGAAATTTTAGTGCAGGAAATTGACGAGAAATCCATCACTCCGGAGAAATTAGAGGAGATGCCGACACCTAGCAAATTGGAACTCAAGAAGCTACCCACACATCTTAAATACGTATTCTTGGAGAACGGAGAAGACAAACCGGTGATCATCTCATCCGAGTTAACAAAGGACCAAGAAGGCTTGCTACTCCCAATTCTCAAAAAGCACAAACTCACTTTCGGATGGGGCCTAGCGGACATTCATGGCATTAGTCCCACTACATGCATGCATCGCATCAATCTTGAGGAGGGAACCATTCCAAAACGAGATAGCCAACGACGACTCAATCCAGTTCTCATGGAAGTCGTGCAAAAAGAAATTTTTAAATTGTTGGCGGAAGGTATCATCTATCCCATTGCGGATAGCGAGTGGGTGAGCCCGGTACATGTGGTACCCAAGAAAGGAGGAATCACAGTGGTCCTAAACGATAAGCAAGAGCTTGTTCCTTCTCGACCTGTCACGGGGTGGCGGATGTGCATTGACTACCGCAAATTAAATGCCGCCACTAAAAAGGACCACTTTCCTCTTCCTTTTATTGATCAAATGTTAGATAAATTATCCGGACATGAATTTTATTGTTTTCTTGATGGTCTTTCAGGATATTATCAAATTGCTATCGCACCGGAAGATCAAGCGAAAACGGCGTTTACAAGCCCTTTCGGCACATATGCCTATAGGAGGATGCCATTTGGATTGTGCAATGCACCCGCTACTTTTCAAAGTGCAGGCATTGCGGTTGATAAGGCGAAAATTGAGGTGATTGAAAAATTACCCCCACCAAGAGATGTCAAGGGTGTTAGAAGTTTCTTAGGCCACGCAGTGGGAGCTGTTTTAGGTCAACGAGTGGATAATATGCTTCGTGTGATTTACTACGCCAGTTTGACACTAAACTCGGCCCAAGTAAATTACACTACCACAGAGAAAGAGATGTTCGCCGTCATTTTTGCCTTAGACAAATTTCGATCTTATATTTTAGGATCTAAGGTAATTATTCATAGCGACCATGCGGCCTTGAGATACTTATTGACCAAATCACAAGCAAAACCGCGATTAATTAGGTGGGTTCTACTTTTACAAGAATTCGATGTAGAAATAAAAGATAGGAAGGGAAGTGAAAATTATGTGGCCGATCATCTTTCTAGAATTGAGCATTCACATGTTGATACATCTTGTGTTTCCGATAGTTTTCCTTATGAGAATGTCTCTGAAATTTCGATTACTCCTTGGTATGCCGATATTGTGAATTATCTAGCATGTAATCTACTTAGACCCGGCCTAACTTCCCAAGAGGAGAAAAGATTTCGTTATGTTTGCAGGCAATATTTTTGGGAGGAACCTTACCTTTTCAAGTTAGGCAAGGACAGTATAATCCGACGTTGCATTCCGGATTCCGAGCAAGAGCAAGTGCTACGTTTCTGTCATGAATCCCCGTGTGGAGGACATTTTGGAGGACAAAAGACTGCTCATAAAGTTTTGCAAAGTGGATTCTTTTGGCTGACTCTTTTCAAGGATGCTCAAGCATTCTATTTAGCATGTGATAGATGCCAACGAGTTGGTGCCATAGGCCGCCGCAACGAGATGCCTCTTCAAAACATATTGGTAGTCGAAATTTTCGATGTGTGGGGTATCGATTTCATGGGCCCTTTTCCTAAATCTTTTGGCTTTGAATATATCCTTTTAGCAGTCGACTATGTCTCCAAGTGGGTTGAAGCTATCCCCACTAGGACTTGTGATGCTAATGTTGTTCTCAAGTTTATACAGGAAAACATCTTATGCCGATTTGGTTTCCCTCGAGCTATCATTAGCGATGGAGGAAAACACTTCTGCAATAAGTTGTTCGACAAATTGATGAAAAAGAATGGGATCACCCACAAAGTTTCCACCCCATATCATCCACAAACCTCGGGGCAAGCCGAAAAAAGCAATAGGCAAGTGAAAGCTATTTTGGAGAAAACCGTGAAACCATCCCGAAAGGATTGGGCAATCAAGCTAAATGATGCCTTATGGGCATATAGGACGGCTTTCAAGAGCATTCTCGGGATGAGCCCGTACCGTCTTGTGTATGGGAAGGCATGCCACTTGCCGGTTGAAGTAGAATACAAAGCTTATTGGGCTATTAAGTCAACAACATGCGACCTCGACAGCGCAGCCGAGAAGCGAGCACTACAAATTTTCGAGCTTGATGAGCTTAGAAACGAGGCGTACGAGAGTGCACGTATATACAAAGACAAAGTTAAGCGAATTCATGATCGTCGTATTGTTCACAAGGAGCTAAAGCCGGGAATGAAAATTCTACTTTTCAACTCCAGACTTTGATTATTCCCGGGCAAACTCAAATCTAGGTGGAGCGGCCCCTTCGTGATCAAGGATGTATTACCATCCGGGGCCATCAAACTATATAGTAACGAAGGGGAAAATTCTTTTCGAGTAAATGGACATCGGGTAAAACCGTATATTGAAGGCGACTCTATGCTCGAAGTTGTGGAGTCAACGCCCATATCTGATCCCCCGTTACATTAATTCCGCCTCGTCGAGCTAACGACGTAAAATAAAGCGCTTCGTGGGAGGCAAACCACGCTCGTTTTTCCTTTTTATTCTTTTATTTTATTTTATTTGATTTTCAGTTTCTTATTTATTTTTGTTTTTTTTCTATGTTCGTAGGTATCATCGGGTTGGGAGAAAACCGAGTCAAACGCAATTCGCGGAAGAAAATAGGATGGAATTGACGAGAGCAAGGTCAGCGACCGCGGCACACTCAGCGGCCGCTGACCCTGGGCACCACCTGCGCACCAGCGCCAGCGGCCGTGTGCCACGCCGAGTCAGCGGTCGCTGACCCGTCAGTGGCCGCTGACCATTATTTCGTAAATCCTCCAATTCTCCTCCGAAGTAGCTCCACCAAGTTTACGTAAGTACACTCAGCGACCGCGGACATGTCAGCGGCCGCTGAGTTGGCCGAAACTCCCTACTTTATGCCTTCTCTCTCCTTATTCCTCCCACTTTTCTCCCATTCTTCTTCCCTAATTCCCCCAAACCCTAACCCTTCTCAATTTTCATTCTTCAATTACTCATTCCATACTTCATATTTTCACCCTATTTCTTGAATTCACCATCACTTTTCCATCCTCTATCATTCTATCCGAACAAATTTCTGTTTCACCCACAAATTCAACTCATATCCTAAACCCTCTTTCCATCCCTAATCTTGCACACCAAGTGTTTGTCAAAAATCCAATGGGAAGAAAAAGATCCAAAACAAGTGAAGTGGGGCAATCTAGCCACCAAGGAGACGGCGACGAGGAATTTCATCCCGTTCGTGACCACATTTCAACTTACGGTGCCCCGTTTCCAATATATACCAATCAAGAGGGTACACTTTACACTCGTTTTATTTCTCTTGATATCACACTTCCACGAACATTGGATTGGGATCTTATGTCTAGCCTAGGCATTGAATCTAAATTAACTCGTTATTTGAAGAACATTGGTTTAGATAAGTATGCTAGACTAGAAATTGATGGATATAGGGAGCTTGAGCTTGAATTTCTTACTACTTTTGATGTGGCTGCTGATTTTAAATCGTTTACATTCCGTTATCGAGGTATTGATCATTCTATTACTACTTCTATGATGAAATCCATCTTTGGATTTCCTACCTCGGGGCTCCATCGGGTGCCCCCGGAATTTAATCCCAATTTAGCGTGGTTTGAGCTTACAGATTTTCACAATTGGGCATCGGGAGGGATGTCTAGTGGTTTTCTTCGGGATCCCGAGATCGGCGTCCTCCACAAGTTCATTGCCTACTCCATCTCGGGCAATGAACAAGCCAACAAAGTGAATACAGCGGAGTGCTTCTTACTCCATTGTGCTATCAAGAAGACGAAGATTTGTCCGTCTTCCTTCATCTTTGAGGCCATCCAGTCTATTCAACGGCGGAAGCGGGCCCACGCCTCCCTTCTACATCTCGCTACCCCACTAGCCTTGCACCTCAGGCTCATCGGTCCATATGGCCCTCCCAACCATGAGCTACTCCTCACAAAGTACATCGACATCAACGAGTTGAGGGGTGCGCCATTCGCCCTTTCTCGCACCGAGTTAGTGCCACAAGAGCGGAGGAATTGTGTGCGGCGCTATTTAAACGCCCAAGTTGCATCCCGAGTATCTAATGCATCCGAAGAACCGGGAGATGCACATATGGAGGACAATGAGGAAGCTCAATCCGAGCATGAAGAGGACGAACACACCGAGGACGAGGCCGATGCCGCTTGGCTTGGCTATGACCACGCGGACACCGCCGGAGAATCCGAATGGGGTACCCAGTCTCAATGGGGTACCCAGTCACAATGGGGCAGACAACCTCAATGGAACGCCCAATGGGAGCATTTCACTTCCGAGGTCACCACAGGAATACGCGAGATGCGATCTGACATCCGCGACTTACATACTCGCCTCGACACACATCAACAGCAGTGGGAGGCTCAGAACCGGGCGATGGAAGAGCAAACCCGACTACTACGGGAGATGCAACAATGGTCTTCTTGGACCCTTGGCGGTGCACCCACCTATCCTCCCCCCGACCAACAGTGAGCCTTTGTCTCACTGTTGAGGTACCTTTATTGCTTTCTTTTCTTTTCGTGTGAGTGTGTTTTCGGCTAACTTTTGTTTTTCCTTTTGTTTCTTAGTTTTTGTTTGCAGGTTTTTCTTTCCGTTTGTTGTCCCGAATGCCGCATATCAGGGACGTTTCTCTCTCCCTACTTTTTAGATCTTTAATTTCCGCAATGAGGGCATTGCTCTATTTTTGTAGGAGGGGGAGGGGTGTCTTTTTATGCATGCATTCGTTGTTTTATTTTCGTGTCTTGTGAGCATGCAATATTTTGTTTGTTTGTGAGCTACTTGATCTTTACATATCGTGGGTAAATCGAAGCATGATTTATGTTTAAGATGAGACACGATTTGAAATTCTTGATTGATTGGAGTTGATTTATGTTGCGAAACGTAGATGAGCTAAGAAAGTGTAGAACACTATGGCCGGATTGTAGATCTTAGTAGAATGATTAAAATAGTGATGCATGATGATATAAATTGATTGATTCAATTGGCTAGTTGTCTATGACCACTTGTTGCGTATCCGTGTTTCGTTAAATGAACTTTGTCAAGAGGTCTCCGCTCCTCTGGGAACCATGAGCACGGGAAACCGCGTGAGGATACATTAGGGAACCCCTAATTGTTCACACCTCGCGACAATGACCATATAACTTGGCAAAGTTCTAAATATTTTCTTA
>JAPKLX010000236.1:44794-123796 GCA_026898415.1 Leonotis leonurus | reverse complement strand
CCGCTGCAATACTTTGTCTTCTATTGATTTTTCCTTTGTGACTACGATCCTTCGAATTATAATTTGGTACTTTGTTTAGGTTGTGTAGTACTATCTTTATGAAATGTTTGAGATTTCAAGCCATTAAACTTTCTTAACATCTACGAAGAGACTCATCTATTCGTTATTATTCTTCAGTTATCATTGGTTTTCCTCGCTGTTTCCATTTCTATCTCGTTTCTATCATCCTATCCCGAGTCACGCTCCGGTCATTCCGTCCTTTGGGAATTGGGGCTGTGACATTATAATTTTTTTAGAAGTATGTTGAACCCCATTATACGATATTCAATATCATCATGTTAGGTATTTTAAGTCGATTGTTATTCGGTGTGTTGACCTAATATTTGTGTTTTTGTGTTCTTCACAGAAATATTGACTTAGCTCTTGACTTAACATAACAACTAGTGTTGACTTGGCGTCCAACTCAACAACCACGTGGAAGGCTGACTCGGCAACGTTGAAAGAACTCATGAAGACTGGAGCGAAGACCAAGTCGTGCTAGGCAGTTGAGAGTTTCGTGCTAAGTGGAATTATGTTCCACAAATCCAGGAGTCAACAACCAACTGAAGCAGTTCCACAATTCCAGGCAGATATGCGACGTGTAACAACTGACTGCGAGAATTGTGGAAGACATGGGCCGGCAGTTGCTATATTCATGGATCCAAGCTCATGTAGTCTGTCTATAAATACTAGAATCAATTTTTAGTTAGATAGACGTTTTTGCAGATTAATTTCGTAGTTTTAATTCTGTGTGTTTCTTAGCTCGTAAGAATACACATTTAGTATTTTAGTAATAGTGTTGCAGTTATTGTGTTGCTCAACATTGTAATAGCTCAACACTTGTTTTGATTATTCTTTTTGGCCGTAAGACTTCCGTGTAGGTTGTTAATTTATATAACCTACGCAAAAATATCTCGTGTCTTCTACTTTAGCTTCCGCAAATCTTTACTTATAGTAGTTGATACACTTTCACATCATATTATAGGAAATTTTTAATGCATATTCAAAAAAACATCTGAGTGAGTACATTTTTATTTCTTTACAAATGATGGTTTTCTTAAATTTTGAATTCAAAATATCATGAATCTATCTTTCTAAATCATAATAGAAGTATATAGCTTTTGTATACTTGTGTTATGCTAGCGGAAGATTAATATTTAAAACAATAATTTTATATTTCAAATCTTCCACAGCACAACGTTGTAACTAAAATTTAATGTAATATAAGTTAAGAAAAATAATAAAATTAATTTTAAAGTTTTTTATAAGAAAGTAAATAAATAAATGTCACTAAATCGTTGATAGTATTATTAAAAGTCCACCAACCAAAATCAAGAGAAAAAAATTGTAATATGCAATATTGTTACATTATTCATTAAAAAGTAAAGACTTATTTTTATAAATTAAATTATTGTACAATTTTGTACTCACTCTGATTCTCTGACCTCCATTCTTCGCCCATTTAATCAAAAATCACTCACAATTTTAATCAAAAAGATCAAAAATGGTGGGAAGGAGAGAGTAATATGATTTAGTTTTAACCATATACTACAGTGCAAATTCTTGACCCATTTAATCAAAAATCACTCCCAATTTTAATCAAAATGACCAAAAATGGTGGGAAGGAGAGAGTAATATGATTTAGTTTTAACCATATACTACAGTGCAAAGTACGGGATTAAATTTCTAGTTTTAGGTACTCCTTCCGTCCCACTTAAGTTAGGGCATTTCTTTTCGGCACGATAATTAAGAAGTGTTATGATGAGTTAAAAAAGAGTATAAAGTGATGATAAAAATATATATTATTTAAATTTGTGTGTGTAATAAAGGTATTTTAAATATGAAACGACTCAACTTAGTTGGGACGACTCAAAAAGGAATGCGCCCAACTTAAGTGGGACGGAGGGAGTATAAAATACTAATACTAATTAATTTCTAAATTATTTGATTGAATAATATAAAAGAATTAGTTTGAAGGTTGGCGCTCATTCGCTTTGAGTAATAATATAGTTTATCCACTTATAATTCTTTCTTCCTTAAGAGTGGAGATGCAAGAATAGCTCTCTTCAGATTATAGATTTCGATTCGTCGTTCACATGAACAAACTCAAAAAATTCCACGCCCACTCTATAACTACAGGCGCTGATTTCGCCCAATATTTGATCCCAAGGCTATTGGAAATCCCCGACCTCAACTATGCACACAAGGTGCTCGACACTATTCCTAACCCAACTCTTTCGCTCTACAACAAGCTCATCCAAGCCTATTCCTCTACCGCTTCGCCTTCCCAATGCTTCCCTATCTACTCCCAACTCCTTCACCGACGCTTGCTCCCTGGCTCCCACTCCTTCACCCTCCTCTTTGGTGTGTGCTCCAAGCTCTCTAGCCGCCTCCATGGTGAAATGATCCATGCTCATTTCCTCAAATTTGGGCATCATCGCGACGTCTTTGCCTCGACTTCATTGGTAGACATGTATGCTAAACTGGGCTTGCTGCATTTGGCGAGGAATGTGTTTGATGAGATTGATGACAAAGAAGTGCCCACTTGGAACTCTTTGATCTCGGGTTATGCCAAAAGAGGGGATTTGGAGGAAGCGTTTCGCTGCTTCTCGGTGATGCCTCTGAGGAATGTGATCTCTTGGACTGCTTTGATATCGGGGTACACACAGAATGGGAGATATAGGGAGGCTTTGGAGATGTACTTGGAGATGGAAAGAGAGGGTGAAGTTATGCCTAATCATGTCACCATAGCTAGTATTCTTCCGGCTTGTGCTAATCTCGGTGCATTGGAGGTGGGGCAGAGGATCGAAGCTTATGCTCGGGCAAATGGCTATTTCAGAAATGCCTTTGTGTGTAATGCGGTGCTGGAGCTGTATGCAAGGTGTGGTGTGATTGAGAAGGCAATGCAGTTGTTCAACGAAATCAGTGACCATGGAAATAGAAATTTGTGTTCTTGGAATACTATGATCATGAGTTTAGCAGTCCATGGGAGATCTCGAGGAGCTCTTGAGCTTTTCGACCAAATGCTGGTGAGCTTTCCGAATGCCGTAACGGAACTTTAATTGTTCGAGCAACTTGATTGTATGCCACCGAATTGACAAAAAGAAATAATAATAATAACAAATGGGAAGTTGCAATATACATAACAAATTATACCTCATTTTTTGCAATTTTTTAGGCGATCTTTAAAAGTTCACAAAACTAATCATAAACTATTTTTTCCCAGTTTTGATCCATCAATTGTTTCAAGCTACCGGAAAAATGATATGGAAGTGTGAGATCCTCTATAACTAAAATATTGTTGTTTCATATATTTAATTGCAGAGGTGCCGTGGTGTCAAAAAAAAAAAGTGAGCCACAATTTTTTTCCGGTAGCCCAAAATAGAGTATAAATTGTGATTTGTTTTGAAAAGATTTAAAGATCATGTTAAAATTGCAAAATGAAGTATAATTCATGATTTGTTTTTAAGATTTTCCCTAAATAAGAAAAAACTGATTTTTCTTGCTTGTGATTATTAATGTAGGTGGAAGGGATCTCCCCTGATGATGTAACGTTCGTGGGGGTGATCTTGGCATGCACCCACGGAAGGATGGTTGAGAAAGGGCGGGAGCTCTTCAACACAATGGAGCAGAAGTTCCTCATCTCACCAAAGATAGAACACTACGGATGCTTAGTGGACCTTCTAGGGCGAGCAGGGCTATTGCAAGATGCTCATGAAGTTATCAAGGCCATGCCGATGAAGCCAGATTCAGTCGTGTGGGGCACTTTGCTTGGAGCTTGCAGTTTTCATGGCAACGTCGAATTCGCTGAGATAGCTGCCGAGGCACTCTTTGAGTTGGAGCCACGGAATCCGGGAAACTATGTGATTCTTTCAAATATTTATGCAAAGGCTAACAAATGGGATGAAGTTGCTGAACTCAGGAAGTTTATGAAAGACTCCAACACTACTAAAGCAGCAGGTCACAGCTTTATTGAAGAAGGAGGCAGACTACATAAGTTTGTGGTCGAAGATAAGTATCACCCCAAATTCAATGAGATTTTTGCAATTTTAGGTTGTGTTACGAGTGATATGAAACTCCGTGGGGAAACTGATTTCTTGGGTTCAATCATTGATGAAATAAGGCTCATGGAGTCATCTTGAATATTTTCTGTTTCAATAGAAAGATTCTTTTGATGAGCCAAATTTTGAGAATGCTGGCGAAGTTTTTCTGGATAATTGGGTCAGGCATGCCAATCAAACCAGGCCTGACCGATCAAATGGGCTGGGTCGAGACTCCCCCATTGGGTCTAAAATAGGCCCATGCCCTAGGCCATTTTTAGGAAAAGCCGGGCTGGCTTCAGTCACTGGCTTGGGTTGCCTTCCCAAAGTCGGGCTTGTGCCCAGCCAGTTGACAAGAATAGTTATCGGCGATGATCTAGTTAAATCGAAGGAGTATTGAAGCTCGATGATTGAATAAATGAGCTTGAGCTTGAGCTTGATCTTGAGCTTGAAGGTATTGAGTTGATTAGCTAGTGGAATTGCTGGTTTATATTTTGATGAACCTATTGTCCGCTTAAAGCTCAGTTTCTTCCTTCCCATTTGTTCACTTGATTAGATTTGTTCTTTTTGTTTGTTTGGCTTGTTTTTATTTCTTTATGTTTGTTATGTTCTTAAGAAACTCATTTCAATCACTGGAAAATGATAGGTTAATTAGACTGACTATGTTCGATTTCAATACAGAAAATGTGATTTAGTGGCATAATATTTATTGTTTGATCCTGCAATTACTTTGTTCTAGAATTGGCATAACGTTTGCCAGTATATATGGTGATTTTATATGAGTCAATTTTTGAAACATTTTTATAATTAATATACGTGAGGCAGGAAGGAATAAAGTTCATAAGCCTATGAAACTTTTGTGCATTAATTTTGTAAATTTATTAGCATGTTAGTTACAATGTAACACTCAATCCTAGCTAAAATAATTTCAATTTGTCAGCGCATAGAAATGGTATTTTCTTCTCCAGCAAACGCCTGCTATATGAAGAGAGACTGCTAAAATTAAATTAAATAAACTTAATAGTATTGTGTAGTATATATATGAATTGGCCATTTGTTATTAACAAAAAATGGTTACGCATGAGAAATTAATTATCTGAGATTCTGATATCGACGTCAAGATATATTTGTATATATATATGTAGCAATTAATTACAGTAACCGGTGAGTATTGAACATCAAAGTCAAGCCTCAATTATATAAATATGAATTTGGTGCTTTTATATAATTAAAATCATTAATTTAATTAAAGATGGACTTATCTTCTACGTTTTGCATGGGATTGTTTTAGGCCAACTGCTCTATTAATTAAACTACTGATCTATCTCATTTTCTTAATTATACAATAGAAAAATATATAGTAATATATGTATAGGCACTAAATCACTATATGTATACTGCATGAAATTTAATTAATAATATGAATATTTTGGAATTTGGATTAAATTCAACACGCCAATCTATAGGTGAAGAATCTTGTTGATCTAATACAAACGATACATTTCAGCGACAATAATTGAATTAAGGAGGGAGACTAATTATTGTTGCATGGATTTCTTTTCTTTGAGTACATATGTGCAATTCTCAGTCAAATTGCATGAATCGATACAAAACCAAAATTTAATAATTAAAAAAGTGTATAATGTATATCAGTCGCGTTAGAAGAGAAGCATGCTGACATACTGACATATTTTTTTTTATAAAAATGATATTTTCCATCTAACTCTCATCAACTAAATAAATAAATAAGACATGCATACCGTTAAGTAATTGGGTACGATTAATTAGGTTGATTGCACTATTAAAAAGCCCTTCACTTGTGCTACTTTGAACCATCTGTCTCTCCCTCTCACACACACATACACACATATGCATGGCAGCAAAAATGAGTGGTCTTGTTTGTGTGTTGTTGAGTTTACTTTGTATGGTTTGTGATAGCGTTGATGGAATGAAGAGATGGCCTGCTGGCGGCTCCACAAGAATATACGAGTTCAAGGTCTCTCTCTCTCTCTCTACATATTCTTCTTTTTTGTTATTTAGATATTCATTTGAATTGTTATGTTTGTAAGTGAAGCATGCAAATGATCGCCTCTACTAAGTACTAACTAGTGGTGGTAATTATGAATGATGAATAATAGGTGCAAACGAAGAGGGTGGCAAAACTATGTAACAACAAGGACATCATTACAATTAATGAAATGTTCCCAGGCCCTGTAGTCTATGCTCAAGAAGACGATCGTGTCATCATTCGTGTTTCCAATTTGACGCCACACAATGCCACAATCCATTGGTATCCAAACTAGCTTATTTATCATTTTAATTTCCTACTTGTGTTCTCATTATCTCATCCTACATACTTAATTTGGATCGAATCCAGGCACGGGGTCCGTCAGAGGTTGTCGTGCTGGTCCGACGGCCCCTCTTATGTAACACAATGCCCAATTCAGCCCGGCCAAACTTTCAGTTACGAGTTCACTCTGGTTCAACAAAAAGGCACCTTCTTCTGGCATGCCCACGTCTCGTGGCTTCGAGCAACGGTCTATGGCGCCTTGATCGTCTACCCGAAAACCGGTGTTCCCTACCCTTTCCCTTTCCCGTACGAGGAGCATATCATTATACTAGGTTCGCTGCAATTAATGTAGTCAACAACATGTCTAGCTCATTCCTTGGAAATACTTAGCTCACTTGCTACTTGCTACAAGTGTTATTAATGTTATTGTTGTATTTTTTTGCAAATAATAGGGGAATATTGGTTGAAAGACACTCTAAAAATCGAGCAGGATGTCTTAGCAAGCGGCGGAGGCCCTCCGATTGCGGATGCATACACGATCAACGGCCATCCTGGCCCCAACTATAACTGCTCCGCCAACGGTAAGACCTTCTTCTATCATAACCATAAGCACATTTGTATACTATATTGATACAAATGCATAAACATTTTGTCACAACTCAACGTTACTGTCTCAGATGTTTACAGAATTAATGTGGTACCTGGGAAGACGTACCTGTTGAGGCTAATCAACGCCGGATTGAACACCGAAAACTTCTTCGGAATCGCCAACCACAAGCTCACCATTGTCGAAGCCGATGCAGAGTATACAAAGGCGTTTACCACAGACAAGGTGATGCTCGGGCCGGGCCAGACCCTCAACGTTCTTGTCACCGCAAACCAACCCATCAGCAGATACTCCATGGCTGTTGGGCCCTACATGTCCGCAAGAAACGTTCCGTTTCAGAACATAACCTCCGTAGGATATTTTCAATACTTAGGCGCCACTCCCAACAGCTTAACGTTACCGGCCATGTTACCAAATTTCAACGACAACCTCGCCGTGAAAACGGTGATGGACGGACTGCGAGGGCTAAACACCTCCGATGTTCCTAAAGAGATAGACAAGAACTTGTTCGTCACCATAGGGGTTAATGTGCAGAAGTGCAATCGAAAGAACCCCAAGAAAAACTGCCAAGGACTTAATGGTGGGGTGTTTGCTGCTTCTATGAATAACATAAGTTTCATTAGGCCTAATGTTTCACTCCTAGAATCTTACTACAGAGATAGAACTGGCATCTTCACTGATGACTTTCCTAAGGCTCCCCTTAAATTCTATGATTTTGTTAATGGGGCGCCTAACAATGCTCCTAACGACACTAATGCTATGAACGGGACGAGGCTTTTCGTTCTTGAGTACGGGACGAGGGTGCAGCTCATTTTGCAGGATACGGGAACTGTCTCGACTGAGAATCATCCTATTCATCTTCACGGTTACAGCTTCTACGTCGTGGGCTATGGAAAGGGTAACTACAATCCAGATACAGCTAATTTCAACTTGGTGGATCCACCCTATATGAACACGATCGGAGTTCCTGTTGGTGGATGGGCCGCGATTAGATTTACAGCTGATAATCCAGGTATCATATACATTGAACTCCTTATAAGTTTCATCATTAACCTATAATGTTAAGCTCTTTCTGATATGCAGAGGCATATATCATAATATAGTGTGATTTGTTGTTTGGATTATGCATAACATTATAGATTAATGATTATATA
The DNA here is from genome assembly GCA_026898415.1 of Leonotis leonurus. NCBI lineage: Eukaryota > Viridiplantae > Streptophyta > Magnoliopsida > Lamiales > Lamiaceae > Leonotis > Leonotis leonurus. The sequence continues at coordinate 115,666 of JAPKLX010000236.1, read as the reverse complement.
TTGTACAATGAATATCTCATGCTGTGTGATGATATATGCCACTGCATATCAAATATAGAAACATTGAGCACACCAAAGATTATAGGACAACATGTTGCACCTAGCTTTCTCTGCAAGAACATATATCTTAATACACATTGCATGACAGACTTGATGAGGCTTTGGTAAATGTTAGGGGTCTGGTTTATGCACTGCCATCTGGAGATACATTTAACGTGGGGCTTATCGGTGGCGATTATCGTTAAAAACGGACAAGGACCACTGGAGACACTTCCTCACCCTCCGGCTGATTATCCTCGTTGCTAGAAGACGTGATCGTGTGAGGAAGAGTGGATAAAAATGATCGGAAGGAGGGCTTTTGATACAATCTATTCAACTACTATGGGATTCTACAATCGAAGTGTGTGTGTTTCATGTTCTTTCTCAATAAAAATCTCAGTGTCTCTAGATTAATTCGTTCAGTTTCACCTATAAGAAGGTGCGTTGTTGTATGTGAGAAGTGTTGATGATAGACATTTTCAGTTTAAATGCTCATTGAGAAGACAAAAGTGCTGATATCGAAAGCGAGCTGTAATAGTAACAAACACAATGAGGTAGAAGAAGGTTAAATTACTACTACTAGTTGAGAATAGACTGTTTGCACTAGTCTTCTAATGCAAACTAGTTTCTTCAAGGCATATATATAAGATCAGAGTGACAATATAATTAAATGGTTCGAGAAGAAAGAAAACCATGTCATATAATTCATTCAAATGTTAATGCCACTGATGCAAAGAGAAGGTGAACATGAAAGCATGGCAGTAATAAAAGTGAGAGGTGGTTTAGCAGTCATTTATTGCCATCCAGAAACAACATTTCAGAAAAGGACTACCAAGAATCGTACTTATTCACATGGCACTTTATGATTAAAAGAGAGGAATATTTTTACTACATTCATCTCAAGGAAATCAAGATCCAGAAACTGATAGCTTCGTTCATTGACACTTGCCTATGGGTTTACTTAACTGTAAATTCAAAAGAAAGCAGAATATGCTGAAACGTACCTTGTGAAATCGAAATCAATGGTCCCTGCTGCAGAAAGTAGAAGGAGATTAGATGAAACCATTGGTAAGTTTAGAAGAGAAATTATATGGTAACTAAGATCTTAAAAACCGACTTATAATTTACAGAACATATCCCTTTATAATATTCATAGTAACAAAAAGAGGGTACAAATACGATCATTCACTCTACTGCATACCTAACAACAAACCAAAAGATAAAGATGTTTTCCAACGTTTTTCACTATCATCTCAGTTAAAAAAAATATCTACTACTGTAATATGTCGACAATATATAATACTCGAGAAGCCCCTGATTGCATATATAAACAAGCCGAGTTCCTCTTACAAACGTGATACGACATCGTGAATCTCTTGTTTGGAAGAAATCCTGCTCAAATGAGTATTCCACAATATCTCATGCATGGAGCTTCTTGCTTCTGCATTTTCATGACTGAGATACTCATTTGAGCATGATGTTTTGCAAAGAAGGAAAACCTCCTCTGAACAACAATGAGTCCAAATATCACAAACAAGTGCAGAATCTAGATCTTTCCTGACGTATAAAAATCTCTCTTTGCTCGCAGTTTGTTATGGTATTATTAGCCTCTCAGAGCCAGGGGCTTATCTAGAGTAGGACATTAGGGATATGAAAAAACATATATTAATATTATAAATAATGGGTTTACGTAGCATTTCTACCGCATCTCCTCTCTTTCGATCACTCTATGCACACCACAACGAACATCGTTACATAGGGCCTTCTCTTGCCTTCCCTTTCCGCTAAATTAATGCTTCTCTTCTTTCCTGATATCTCTGGCCTCTGACATCAATCGTTGTTTGCAGCGCCAACACGTGTCGTTCATGTCTTTCTTTATCTCGGCCTTTGTTTCTCCCTCTCGGCAAGCCCCTTGAAGACGGCTCTTATCGTGTATGCAAATCAAAGCTGCCCCCACCAGTCTCACCTTTCTTGCTGCCGCTAGGAATAGTTCCTCCATTGTTGTCCGCGGTGCCGTGCCGTAAAAGTAGGTTTAACAACATCTTCTCTACTTTCTTCTTCTCAATTTAGTTCCTTTTTTTGGATTTAATCCAACTGTTTAAGTTATGTATTATTTGTATACAATTATTTTTCGAACCCTCAAATTTCAAATCCTGGATCCGCCCTGCTTAGAGCTCGACTTCAGACAAGCGCCCACGAGGCAAGGCAGGGTAAAGATTTTAGAAGGTCAAAAGTGATAGAGAATCAAGTTAAGGAAACTTGAATAGTTACATACGTTTACTTTATAGAAAATCTTAATGATAAACGGATAACTTTTACTATTTTAGAAATGTGTCAAATTTAGTAGAACCTCCCAATAAGAAAATTATGTCAAGTTTAGTGGGATTGAGGGAGTACACAACGCAACATCCATACATTGCAAAACTAATTTCACAGTCATAGGAGAAGAGAAGAGCCCAAAATAAGACATATCAAACACTAGTAATCAGCAAGAGATCATCAACAACAATCTGCAATAGTTCTAGATGAATATTGAAATCTCTAAGAACCCCAAGAATAGCTATTAGAACAATATACTGTGTAATGTGAACTAAAATTTTGCATGTGAAGTCTTTGTTAACATTAATGGAGAGAGATGAAGAATTTCACACTTGTTTAAATAATAAATACTTGCCATCAAAAGGGATATCTACTTTTGCAACTCACTGTCCAATTAGTAGTATAAAAATCAAGAAAAAAATCCATGTATGTACCAAAATCAGAACTTGCGCCATACATTCCTCACTATGAAAAAACTAAAAATACAAGAAACAAGCAAAGGGCATATTAGCATAAATCCGTATTTAATGAAAGACTTGCAAAATGTATGAATAGTAAGCTGTAAGCAGTAGAACTGAAGAATCGACATAACTGAGAACATTAGTTTCAAATTATCAGGAATAGTTGAGCATTGTGGGCCCGAATCATCATGAGTAGTTTGCAGACAGTACAGATGTTTAAGAATTAATAGGCCTGCTTCGAAAGTGGTCGAGGCCTGTTAGCTCTTAAAATGTTTAAAATATATTTCTGTCATAGTAAGCAGGTTTAGGGATATCAATCGGGTCAATTCACTTGATTTTATACTAATTCATTCAAGTTGTCGGTTTATTTGGGTTCATGTTCAATCGGGTTAAAAAAAATTCGGGTTTAAAATTTACAATCCTAGCTAACTCTAAACTTTCGGCTTTCGAGCTGGCCCACCGAGCTAATCGTACTAAAATATTTATGATAATATTTAACATATATGTATATTTTTTATAATTCTATATAAAAAAATACATATATAACAAATAAAATAAAATTTTAAATATAATTAAATATTAAATTTAAATATAAATAAATTTAATAAAGAAGGGTAATGATATTGAAAGAATATTGAGTCATAATTTTTTTTAACTGATTGATTAATTGATGGGTATGAAAAATATATTTTTTGAATATAAAACTAAATATATTATGTAAATAAGTATTATTTTATTTTTCATTCGGTTAATCGGTCAACCCACTCAATTTTCAAGCTAACTCTATCAGGTTCACGTTGTTTTGAGTCCAACCCATTCAGACTAAAAAATATTTCGGGTCGTAAATTTTTAACGCTAACCCTCTTCTGTTTTGCGTTGATGTTCAGACTAACCCGCACATTCGCTCCAAATTAACATTCGTAGACCTTTATTTTGCTAAGCATGATTTATGGAAAATTGTCTAAATTCACAAATTTCAATATTTTTCTCAGTTTTAGTGAAAACAATTTATCATATTTCGTATAGGAACGTGTTATCTATTTGACCCAACATATTTTAAAAAAATAATTTAACTTAAAGATGTATTGTATATTGAGTGGAGTTTGAGTCTCAAACAATTTCTTATTATATTACATGATTTATTATATTTAATTAAATTGTATGAATAAAGTGAAAGAATTCACTTACCAAAAATAAAAAGAATCAGGAATAAATTTGTTAACGGACGAAAATGACAAAAAATGTAACAAATTTATGGACAGATGGAGGAATTGAAAATAAAATTTAATAATTTTCATAATTGTTACATGATAGTTCTTCGTGCACGAAATTGTTACTTATTTTGTAATTATGGTATATTTACAAAATTATTATTTAATTCCTTTTTCCCACTTTTGATAAGTGGGATTTCTCCACATTATATATATACAACTTAATTAATAATAATAAATAAAGTGAGATTTAAACTTCGCTTAATTAACAATATCTCTTAAATCAAGTATTTTTTTAATGTGTGTTAGGGCTGTAAATGAATCAAATATATTTGCTCGATTCGGTATTCGATTCGAAATTTTGATATTCGTATTCGAAATTTTTGTATTCGAATTCGAATACAAATAGTTTTTTCGATTCGATTTGTTATCAAATACAAATATGAAATTATAGTATTCGATTCGATATTCGTAAATATTCGATTATTTTTTTATTATTATTATTATGTAGTTAAAACCGGCCCATTCAATTAATTCAAACCAGTCCATTCGACTATCCTATAATGGACCATCCTAATTAAATTCAACCCGGCCCGTTATATTTCTTCAACCCGGCCCGTTGATTTAATCAAAAAGTTATCAAATACAAATATGAAATTATAGTATTTTGAGGTTGATGAGTTTAGCTATGAACCTTTTAATTTGATGATCTGTGCTCATGTTATAAAAATTCGATGTTTATATGTATGGATTGTATATTGAGATCTTAGATAGTGAAATCATTGATTTATTTATTGTTGAGTATTTATTAGGTAAATGGATCGGATATAGCATATATTATTTAGATGGTTTTTTTTTTATTTATTTAACAGTTTTTCACAATGTAAAATTCGAATCGAATAGTTCGAATCGAATCGAATAGTCACCAAATCGAATCGAATTTCGAACTGAATATCCGAAAATTTATTTAAAAATTCACTTGAAAATAATCGAATCGAATATTCGAATATTTTCGAATAGTTCGAATTTTAACTCGAATCGAATTTCGAAGCGGAATTAATATTCGTAATCGAATCGAATATCGAATCGAATATAGCAAAAAAAATTCGAATCGAATCGAATATAGAGATATTCGCCTCGATTCGATTCGTTTACAACCCTAATGTGTGTTAGGTCAAACTCATTAACAATTCTTTTAAAATGAGATATAATTTTTTCTTCAAAAACTGAAATTGCCCTAGTAGTAAATTAAAAAAAAAAAAATGAATATCTGCTGCATAACTTATTTCCAAAGTTGTTTCACCTTGAAAGTGTTTTTATTTGTCAGCAATTTGTCGAATGATGTGATTGCATGCATGATAGTTTCCTTATATATTGTGATGAAGGTTTTGATTTTATATTGCATATTTGCTTACAATCAAGAATCTTATCCATACAAGTAAAATATCTTTATGGATATACATAAGATCTTAAAGATATACATGGAGTCATATTCTCTTGGAAGGTAGGTACAACAAATAGGGTTCGACTAAGCAATATATATGAATGTTGGACGTGCTTGGAGAGTGGCCAAAGTATATATTCATATCCTTAGAGTTTTCAACTCTTTGAGTTTGTGAGTTTATCAATTTATATTGTTAGTCTACATATACGAGAGTGTGTGGGGAATATCACTCCATTCATACCGAGTGTTTTAGAGTTGGGCGAGTGAAATCTTTGTAATTGAGTGAACTATAAACTCAATGATAAATCTAGGGACTTTAGGGTACTAGGTTTGACTATTCTAGGGAGAGAATAATTTCGATTCACTATAAAGGGGCGTTGGAGAGTGAAAAGAGTTCATAAGGAGTGTTGTCCAAAGCGAGTAATTATCTTTGTAACTCTAGCACTATCACTATATTAGTGGATTGAATCTTTGGGCGTCCCCCCCAGATGTAGGTGTGTGTGATCACCGAACTGGATTACCAACTCTTGCGTGTTTTGCTTTATGTATTTTATTTACACGCGCTATGTAACACGAGTACGAATACGAAATACGAATACAGATGCGATACATAAATATGTATTTTTACAAAAATATAAATACAAATATGTGAAAAATATGTTTATATTTATTAATTATTTATATATATATATATATATATAAATATTATAAAAATCATAAAAAGACATAAATATCAAAATAAGAGAAATCCAAATAGCAAATAACATAATTAATTAGTCTTAATCCATCATCAAATCTTCCTCCTCTTCATGATCATCATAATTTTCATCTCCTTCATCAAAGACAATCCTCTCCAACTCCGGCTCATCAATTGATATTTTCGCAAACTCTAGATCTCCAACATCTTCTAAGGTGTCAAAGTTGTCACCCCCAATATCCCACAACTTTGTCTCTCCTTTGAGATGCTCCGACGTATTTCTAGATAACAATCGAAGATTGCTATGTATGAAAACTAAATCATCGGCACGTTGAGTAGTCATCTTATTTCTTCTCAATGAGTGAATGAAAGAATACGTGCTCCAATTTCTCTCGGCACATGACGAAGAAGAAGGTTGAACAAGTAGTTTCAAGGCTAAACCTTGAAGTGCAGGCGCACTTATACCATATATCACCTACCAACTATTCGAATCCAAGTCATAACGTTGGTCATTGGAGTAGAAATCAAAGAAATCACCCGACATGCTAGAAAAGTTAGCATACTCTATTGTCACAACCTTTCTCTCAACAGCATTTGTGAAATATTTCTTCAAACACTGTAATACCTAAGTAATAACAAGAACAAAACTTATATAATAAAAGAAAAATAGAAGCAAACACAAATAAAATACTTAAATTTTAAAGGTTACCTTGGATTTAGAGAGTGAGCTTAACAATGAAGATGAGTGTTGTTTTTGTTCCAACGGCTTACTAAGATTGCATGAACTACATCATAAAAATCGGACGACTTATGTGGTTCAATTTCTTTCATGCTTGTAGATTGTCTTCTTCACTTTCAATATCATTGTATCCACATATCATAGACTAGGTGAAGATACGACTTGTCGGTACCACAAGCTCGAATCATGTAATATAAAGGAGCCGTAAATAAAAAAATGTAGTCAATTTTATCCCACCATATGTCATCCAATACTTTCAATTTCACAAAAACAGCCTTCTCAACATTATCTTCCCTATGAGTCCCATTGTTTACTTATCACCATCTCACTAAGACTTCTCTTAAAATTTTTGAAACACTTCAAAATCACAATAACAGAAGCAAATCTAGTAGAATCAATTGATAACAACTTGAGAGGGAAAAATGAGTTAAACATAACTAACCTCATACTATGATTCATGATGAATACCTTCATCATTGAGGCATCCACTTCAACGTCAGACATCCAAGAGAACAACTTGAAAGTTTCATGATTATTTTCCGCGTTCTTTGCAGCACAAATATTTTGCAACGCCAAATTAAGTGTGTGAACAAAAAGTGCTTCACATTTGTCTTCTCTTGTTGTAGAAGAGATGTCTTCAATGTGTTGTATCCAGACGTCACATAGTCTATCAAATTGTTGTTTGCAGTGTAGAAGAAACAAACGACATAGTAAGGACTTCAAATGAAATGACAATCCCGATACATAAAAAAAATCATGCAATCAATGCATTGAGAGTATTGCGGCCTTGAACATTGAAAGCTTTGTCAATGGCTGATGAACTACCATCACTACCCTTTCTTTTATTCGAATCATCATATCCTTTGTAGACCTCACTCGAAAACATTGTAGAGGGTGGCAATGACACAAATTTGGGCTCATTGCTTGATTTTTGTTAGCCTCTTCTATCAATTTGAGCATATCCCTAATATCTTTATCAGTGACCCCTCACAACCCTTGATCTCTCCACCTTTCTTCAATAAATGAAGCTCGACTTGGGTGTATGTAGTCATCCATTTTTTATGGCAAAAATTACATTGTCAAGATACAGCTCCACCAAAACTTTTCGTTGTGTTAGCAATTGATTTTGTAATGGGAAAAGACTTATATATTGAAGTTGAAGTGTATTTAAATTCATTGAATTTCTACCTTAATAAGGTAAATGTACTAAAATAATCTGAAAATTTTATAAATCTAACATATTACATAAATCTAAAAATATGAAAATCAAAATATGAACACAAATATGAAAATATAACATATCTTGAAATCAAAATATTATACAATTTAGACATATAACATATTACAATTCAAAAAATTACACAAATCAGAAAATAACACATATCTTAAAATCAAAATATAACAGAATTTATACAATATCTTAAAATCAAAATATAACAAAAAGTAACACAAATTATAAAATAAAGAAAACCCTAAATAAGAAAAGAAAGGAAACCAACATCCTGGGCTGGGCTTGGGACGACACGGTAGGGGAGCAGGCGCAAGGGTGTGCGACGGCGGCGGCGAGCGAGCGGCGCGAGGGCAGCGGCTGGATCGACGGACGCGCGAGCAAGGAAATGAGGTGTTGGCGAGTTGGTACACTATTTTGGGTAGGATTATTAGGGTTTATTCTATTTTCAGTCGACCAACTTTGACTATACATATTTAGCCCTATCTTTACTGCTTATTCTTATCTTTACTAGTTTGTTGCTACTTACTTGGGATATCTCAGCTTATATATAGATGTCATGTAATCTCGAGTTAAACACTTCATTCTTTAATAAAAATTATGAGTTATCTCTCTTTGAGAAATTCTCGAAATCCTCTTGGTTTGCCGAGGCAGACCTCTATCGTCGAATCAACAAGATCATCTAACTTGTTCTTTTTCATTCATCGTCCATGTATGGTTGCGGCAATACCTATTTGAGATATAGGGAGACATTTTATCTGGCATATATCATTTATCCATCCTTTCAGTTTTAGCTCATTTACGCGTGCGATTGATCCATACGATTAGACACGATCGTATCACATGAAGATAGACACGCTAATTAGAGAGAAAAAATTACCTCTCAACCTACAAGTCCCCACAGAACTAGTTATAGACTGAATTGAATATCTAAAAGCTCATGGAAGTGTGGAATGTATTCTAAGACTTGAAGATATCACACTGATTTAAGGTGAAATTAGTAGAGATGGAAGATGGTTAGAGGTTTTTTTTAATGAATGGTGTGCAGACAATGTTAAAGAGCACATGTTTTTTTATTGCTAGTTAGAAAGTTTGTTTTTGTAATGCATGGTGTGCAGACAATGAAAATATATTGCAAAGTATACAAGTTTAATGTTAATTTCAATTATTTTTGTTTTAAATTTTTTTCTCATTTATCACACTATTCAGATATCAAGTGTAACATCAGTACCAAATAAGTCAATTAAGTAGTTCACAATCATCCAAACATATATCATCACTATACAAATATCAATCATGTAAACAATCAAGACCAACAATCTTAACATATCACTCTCTAACCCACACATAAACTAACAAAAAAAAATATTATAGTATAAACAATGATTCGTTGATGCAGTTTGTGTAAACAAACTATGAGAAATTTCATCATCTCAGCTATTCACACTTATTTCCCACAACATATATATACATATATATATATATATATATATATATATTTGAACAATCAATAACACTCTATCATAATTAAGAACATGATCCACAAAACATATTTCAAGCACAAGGATAGAGAAAGATCTCACAAAATCACATATTGTTATTATCAAGAACAACATCCACATAAAATATTTCAAGCATAAGAGTACAGAAAGATCTCACCAAATCAAACAAACAAGTAAGTAAGAATCTCAACATTCCCAGTTAATATTTGGATAAGTACAAACAAAAACAAGCATATCATTCAAAACCTTCCTTCGTGATTTCAGAAACTCTTCTAATTTTGTCTATATAAAATTGACATAATTTGAAATAGAGAGGGAACCTGAACCCGAGCCCTCCGTCAACACTTTATCCACTAAGAGCATATGATTATTCATCATCAGCCTCAAAATGCGAGTAAAGAAATCTATGATTGAATGGGAAAGATCATCCACGGATCGAGTATGAATCGTCTCTCAAGATGTGTGAATGAGTAGGACATAGTTCTTGAGGGTTTGAAGATTGAGGTTGGAGAACCTTTCTCAAAGATTAGGATTTATACATCGAAAATGGACGTGCAAGAATAAATCTGATAATATTTCTTTATGCAACCACTTCCACCACTCATAGGGACAAGAGCTTCCACCGATTTATCATGGACCTTAGAATTAGGGGTGTCAACCGGTTCGGTATTGGTTACTCGGGAACCGGTTACTCAAAACTGAACAATCACACTTTTTGGGTATCAGGTACTGGACCGTGTATTATATCGGTTGGCCGATTCTCAACCAGTTCGATACCGGTTCTTTCTAAGAACTGGTTAAGAAACCATTTTTTTATAAATGTAATATTTTATTTCTTTTTTTAATATTCCTAGAATATCAATATTTTCTAACAATAATTTGATATAAATCAACATGGTAAATATTTTATAAAATTTAAAATATTTATTTTTAATAAATGTAGAATATAAATTAAATATAAAATATTTTATTTAATAATTAATATAATAAATCAGTACCCGGTCCGGTACCGCTCGGTACTGGTTACCTGGATACCAAAAATCTTTTAAAATAAAGAGCCAATTATTGGTTTATTTACTGGAAAACCAATAATCAATAATTGACTATCTGTTCAGTACCGATTTAGTACTTGTTCTTTCTGAAAATCGGTTACGGATTGATACCCCTACTCAAAATTTCTTGGATCTAGGATTTCAGAAGAAGGCAAAGAAGATAGGTTGAGTGTAGTATCTAATGAAAAATATTTTTCAACACGAATTCAGTGGGGATCCATACTCATCTCAACGGTGGAATGTTAAAATCACAATCTATGATTTTCAAGAGAAAGTGAGAAAAATCGAGACAGTTGAAGAGCCGCAACTCTAGAGAGAGAGAGAGAGAGATTCATATTCTTCTCAACGGTGGAATGTTAAAATCGCCATCTATGATTTTCAAAAGAAAGTGAGAAAAATCGAGACAGCCGCAACTCTAGAGAGAGAAAGAGAGAGAGAGAAAGATTCATACTCATCTCAATGGTGGTATGTTAAAATCATCATCAATGATTTTCAAGAGAAAGTGAGATAAATCGAGACAGTTGAAGAGCCGCAACTCGAGATACAGAGAGACAGAGAGAGAGAGAGAGAGAAAGATTCATACTCATCTCAATGGTGGTATGTTGAAATCATCATCTATGATTTTCAAGAGAAAGTGAGATAAATCGAGACAGTTGAAGAGCCGCAACTCGAGATACAGAGAGTGTTGGGAACCCCCACGATTTATTTATGTTTTGATGATGTTTCTCGAAACTACACTTAGTCAATTTTAGGAATGTCTAAGTATAAAAGAAGCAGATCGTTTTTAATTTATTTACGATCTGTATTATTCTAGTAAAAGACTTCTTGGTCACAATGATTACTAAGATAACAAGTATTTTCTACATTGTATAGACAACTTGCTTCAAATATATTGAGCAGATCGTTTTTGATAAAATAACGATCTGCTTCACATATTAGCAGCTCACTGTCATCTCTACTTGTTCTGATTTTGATTTCTAGAATATATTTTCACAGATCACAAATGTAAAAGTAGTTTGAAGTTTCAAACTTACTTATAACGATCTGTTTTTTCTAGACTAGAAATAGCTATGAAAAGGAAACAGAATACCTCTATATATACTTGTAATTCATTACAAGATGTTGAGCAGCTCGTTCTACAGACTACAGCTCGCTGCTCATCCAACAACAGATCGTTTCATGTCATTACAAAAGGATGAGCAGCTCGTTCTAAAGACATCACCAGCACGCTGTCAACATAAGCAACAGATCGTTTTATCAAAAATGATCTGCTCATCTTTTCTCTACGAATATGAAGTATCTAACATTATCATAACCAAAGAAACGGGGAGGAACAACTCGATAGACAGCGAACTGCTACTATATCAAGATCAAGCTGCTCCTCACTATAACTACGGTGGACTGCCGACATACCTAAATTTGTCACAAGTCAACCTCTTAGTGTTTTGTCACATCAACAACATACTTTAAGGAATGAAGTATGAGAATATCAATTTCCAGTAAGGTGAATCATTCCTAGTATGGCAATACACTGGGAAATCGCGTGAAAGGTGGAACAAGACTCTCATTTGGCAGCGCGTGTCTCAACAACACTGCCATGCATTTAATGCAGTCATTAATGCAAAGAAGAAGGACGTCTTCTTCTCCAACGGATAGTTCCTGCAAAGGTCCTATAAATACCACATTCACCTCCAGAAGGAAGCATGAGAATTCAAGCTATCATACAGCCATTACTTCGAGCACATAGGCTTTATAGGACGTCCAATTGGCCTACTTCGAGCACATAGGCTTTAGGTATCCCCCAGCTCACCATTGATTAAGTCCTCCCATTTTTTTATTTTTTTATTTTTCTTTTTAGGTTTTTAGTTTTTCTTTTCCCGTTTTCTGGTTTTTTTGTTCTGTTATAGTTAGAGTCTTGACCAGAGAGCCTCTCCCGCTCTAAGCATTTTGCCTTGAGCAAAGTCTGTGAGTGGGGAGGGTTCCCGCGTCTGTCTAGGTTAGTGAGTCAGTTTTTATTTTCTTGTTTATAGTCTATTTTGGAGTCTTGCGAGCAAGCTGACTGTATATGTGTCTTGAGCATGAGAGACGTAGGAGTTTTGATGTATAGGTCAAGCATGTTCTAGGATAGCCTGGTATGACGGAAATGCAATCATGTGAGCATGATTCTTGAGCCTGTGAGATTTTTGAGCCTTAAATGATATATATACTTGCTTAGAATGATTCTTTTATGTGTGTATATACAACTGATTGGTTTGATCTAACCTAAAACTTGTCTATTTTCAGTCCTAGTCAAGTCTCTAGAGGATTTAGGCACTTTTTGTTTATAGCCCAGAGCCTAAAAATTATCTAGCAACATTCATACTCCTTTGCTAGCCAATTTTGAGCCTTAATATTTTAAAAACCCCATAAAGGTCTATCCTGGTAGGGATGAACACAGAGCAGAAGAAAAATTAATGGAGCAAGAAGAAAGGGTAAGACACCCCTCCCCTCCCCGAATGGCTGTCCTGGTTTCTAGCCGGGCAGCCCAAAAACCAAAAATCCAAAAATCTAAAAAATAAGTAAACACGGGGGGGGAGTGTAGAAAAAAAAAAAAGGGGGTAGAAAAATTATGCTCTAACTCCTATTTGTCTTGACTGTTTTTGATGCATGTATGTTAGTGTGCTGGCTGCTTGAGTCTTTTATTTTTCTTTTCTTTTGGGCAAGTTATATTTACACGCTTGAGAACAATCGTGCCTAAAGTGTGTGAGTGTGAGGAGCCCGTTTTTGGTGCTCTTTTTGTGTCTTTTGTTAGGTCTAGATCGAGTCATTTTTCCTTTATTTGTGTTGTGTTTTGTGTCTGGGAGGACACGAATTTGGGACTGGCAGGATGCAGGTTAAGGTTGTAGGTCATCTCAAGAAAGAGGCAAGCTTGGGCAATCTGAAGCCCAAAGAAAGGTACCGCTCGAGATCACGCTGCAACCACTGGGGGCAAGAGTAGCACGTTGGCCAAGATAAGGAGACAGACTAAGTAGTCAGGAGCGCAGAGGACAATGGGCAAGACGTGGGGATGCGCGGCGGATTTCTTTCCTTCCGTGGAAAAGGAAACATATTTCTCTTTCCTTCTACCAACGATTTGGGGAGGATTGAGAATATTTTCTTATACGCGGAAGATCTGACCAAGAAGGAAAGTTTGCCGCAACCCTAGCCACTTCTACCACAAACGCCCAAGCCCATGGAGAACTATAAAAACCCCACGTTATGAATCAGAGAGATACACATTCGAGGGGAGGGACGACGCCCGACTTCCCTATTCCTTAGTCTAGGTTTTATTTCAATGAGTGTTGAGGAGGAAGAAGCAAGTCCTACGGGCAAGCACTTTATTTAATTTATGTTTAATGCTTTCGGCATTGCCAAGGGTTGGTCCTGGCAAAAGGATCTTTTGGTAACAACTCTATTTCCGTATTTTAATATAAGTATGCTTTTGTTTATTTCATTCTTGTTCTTTACTTTTCGTATGAGTAGCTAGGTTTATAAACTTGGCTTGGGAAAGATGAATTGAGTACAAACTTATAACATCTTGAGAGATCTAACTGTGCACATAGTTGTATTGGTGTGTTCCTAAAGTGCTGGATCTAAATCCTATACAACTTCATCAAGTCATCGGTGTTGTCTACTAGTAGCAGTCTTGGGCAAGATAAGGTTACAACTACGAGCTGGAAACTACAAGTGTTAACGACTCCCTGCTTGCCAGACAGAGCGATCAGCGAGGTGATGTAGGTGGGGACGTCATGGGATGGGCATCTGAGATGGTGTACTCATGGTTGTTATGTTCCCCGCAAATGCTTATTTGGGTATGCTGGAGTAAGCTTGGTCCTGGAGCAATCTTGGGAAAGGGGGATAGGGGAGTGAGTAACCTTTACCTTTTGGGCTGAAAAGGTATGATTGGCGAGGCTTCAGTGGCTACTTGACGATTTAAAAGGGGCTGTCTGAGTGATGCGTTTGGGTGGTAGGAGTAAAACCTCATTCTTACGCTCGTCTTTAACCAATGACATGCTGAAACAACGAACAACTTTGCACTGATGATCAAGACATAAGTCAAGGCTCAAGGATTATGACTCAAGTCAAGTTGCTTTCTTATTTAACTCTCTTAGTGTTTTCTTTTCAGTTATTTACTTTTTCAGCACTTTACTTTCTACTTGATTATACTTCTTGCCCAAGGCAAGTCCCGACTCAAACTCCAAATTGTGACATCGAGAGAGGAATTCACCAACTCCCTGTGGGATCGACCATGTACTTGCCACTAGCGGAACCTAGTAAAGAGTATAGGTTTATAAATTTATCTTGACCGAAGTGATAATGACTGAGTTCCGTCACATGTCACAATATCAATTAAGTTCTCAAAACATCACTAATTATATTAGTATGTATTTATTTTTGTTACAGTCTTAATAATTATAGTTATTACTCATTCATAGTAACTTTTGCACATGAAGTAGAGGTGTTTAAAAATTAAAAGAAATGTAAATGTAGGAACGAGACAATAATCAAACTCTAATGAGCAGTTTCGAGAACTGTAAGCATTTCCAACAGTTCAGTTTCGAACCATAGTCATATAGGGAACAATTAGGTTTCAGTATCAAATATTTGGAATCGTGAACCGGCGGCTCGCAGAACTGTAGAGTCCTCGACATTTATTTTAATAATTTCTCTGTCCCATTAATAACGACCTATTTTTCATTTTGGGATGTCCCATTAATAATAACTCATTTCTTTTTTTTGTAAACATTAACACATGGATTACTTGTTGGGTTTTGTGCTATAGGCATGTATTGAGTGATTATTGGTCATCGTGTTAAAGCAAATGAGTCGTTATTAATGGGATAGAGTGAGTTGGTTTTTTAATTCATAATTCAAATGTTATCTCTTTTATTACATAAAATCATTGTTTATAAGTTATAAAATTACATTTTAACTTGCAAATTCATTTAAAAGTACATGTTTTTAAAGACTAATATAAAAAAATCGTCGGTTTAGAATTGAGACCAACTGTTTAAAATTAGAACCGCCTTGGACGGGTAAACCGTGATAATCACAGCTTGATAATAATTTTAAAATAATGAAATTATAAACTGATAATCTGATTAAAGTTCGAAGTAACCGTGAACACCTCTATAGCATAACATTGAATAAAGTAAGTCTGTCTAAAGCTATGGGGACACATGCTAGCTAGCCATCCATTCATTCTTAGAATAGATTAGATAAATAGCAATAATATATTTATAAATCTGAACATTAATATTATTTTATTTAATTTCGGAAAGAAAAAAGAATTAATAAGGAATAATGTGTAAGAGCGAGGCTGCCAAAAATATTAACTATTGATGAGTTTCAAAATGGTGAGAATAATTGAGTAGCACAATCGAATTTCGCATGCAATAATCATATATTCCAAATGCCTATCCATCCCCCACAAACTATTAATTAATAGTTTGTAAAATAAATTATTCTTCGAATATATATCTTCCAATTATAATAATTAAATAACACCTAAACTATTTATAGATCACATACATGCATATAGATTTTGGACTTGGACATCATGGCTTCTTTGTAATATTGCATATATATTCAACGACTCCCATCAAATTTTCAAAATACTCAAGTGCCATGGGAATAATTTTTCCAACATATATGATGGTCATTATAGAAAGTTACACGCATGCAAAAGAAATATATATATTATTGATTATTAATTGTGTGTGTATATATATACACACACAAACAAACAAATTAAAAAGCAAAAAATATATATAATCTGCAAAATGCTTTGGTTGGTAAGCAATCTCTCTTGTCTTTCTATAGTCTCATCTCTAAAAGCAGTTGGAAAGAATGTTTTTTCAGTTGAGAAAGAGTACATAAAACGTGAGAAATCGCCTATATATTTATCAATTAAAAGTTTTTTCAGCAAGACTTAATGTTGGGTACTAATATATTCTTAAAATTATATAATAAATAATACTTAATTTTCATGCATGTAATAATTATAACATTCTCACTAATTTAGTCACTTTCCTCTTAAAGAGAAAGGGTTTTTTGGTAGTGATGATGATAGTTTTGAACATGCAAACACATCATCCCTTTAGAAGCACAAAAAAAGGAAGAAATATCCATCACTAAAGCATAAAGGAAGGAAAAGATGGTCTAATATGTGTGTTTGTGGAACAATGATGCCTTCTATTTTAAATTTCAAATCTCTAAATTAATTCATTATGACATATGCCCCAGCTTTTAAACCCCTTTTTGATCCACGTCTAAGAATTAATTTGGAAATTTCAATTTCTTCTAATAAAATAATCATATCAAGGAAAAATCCAGTATTGGATGGAGAACAAATTGACCAAACCATAATCTAACATTAAATCATATATTTTAATTTAATTAATTGATATTATAAGAAAGTGGGGGTGACAAGAAGACATCAAATGTGAATAATACATGTCCAAGAGTCAAAAAAGCAAAACCCACCAGAGAAGATATATACATTCACATAGCACTAAGCAGAGAATTAAATAAGATTAGCATATGAAAGAAGACAAAGGTTCACACTAGATTAAATAAACCCTACAAAAATGAATTACTATCTAAGTGAAATGAGTGCAGTCAAAACAAACAATTCCCCTTTTTCCTCTCATCATCCATAAAGTTAGCCAACTCAAAATATAGGAATTAAAGCCAACATACAAACAACTCAGAAACATCCTTTCTTTCTTTGCATCAAAGACAGCTGCAGACAAACTAGCTGGGTGAATTTTCTCCATAACTTTGCCTTTTTGTAATAAACTCTTTCTTTTCTTTCCCTTCTTCAGAAACATCCATGGATAGCTCTCAATGGACGCAGGTGCGAAGAGTATTTCTTAACTTTGATTTACTTTTGTTTTTGTTTTTTTCTCTTGCTCTCTCTTTTATCTTTTCAAGTCATAGCTAGGGTTCATCTGCTGGTTGTAGATGCATATGTTTACTTATCTTTTCTTGGCTAATTTGTGAGAATTCCACACATTAGGAAGTAAATCATTAAGTTACATTACCTTTTGTCGTCTTCCCCTTTTACATCTTCTGATCTTGAGATAATTAGATTTTTAATTAATATCTGTTCTTCCTATCTAGGGCTAGTAGCTCTTTTTGAGCATTAATTTTCAGCAATCCCAAACACATCTGCAGAAACCCTTTTCACCAAAATTAAGGAATCTCACCTTTTTGGATATTTCTTTGTGACTAATTTCAGGAATTTGGAGTTGCAAGGTCCAATATGTCAGAACAACAAATAGGTGCTCCAAATGCATGCAGTAAGCCTGCATCAATGGAAAGAAAAGTGAGGCCACAGAAAGAGCAAGCTGTGAATTGCCCAAGATGCAACTCAACAAACACCAAATTCTGCTACTACAACAACTACAGCCTCACTCAGCCTAGATACTTCTGCAAGACCTGCAGAAGGTACTGGACCGAGGGCGGAACCCTAAGGAATGTACCAGTAGGCGGAGGTTCTAGAAAGAACAAGAAGTCCTCTTCTTCGTCTTCTCCGTCTCTCTCCATGATCCCATCACACAAGCTCCCTGATCTGAACCCTCCGAGCATCTCCCCATTCTCATCTCAAAACCCTAAAATCCATGATCAAGGACAGGATCTCAACTTAGGGTTTCATGATTACAGCCATGGTGTGGTGCCTCAGTTCCTTGAATTCCCCAAGATTGAGAGCAATAGTACTAGAGATCATGCCATGAACTCTTCTGCATCTAATTCTGCAAACGCTACATGCTCTTCCACAACTCCCCTCTCAGCCCTAAATTTCTTCAGAAATGGGATTGCTGCTAGGGGATTGAATTCCTTCTTCCCTATGGCCACAGCTTCTCTTGATCATCATAACAACGCCATTTTTGCACCGAATTTTTCATTCCAAGAATGCAAACCAGCTCTCTCCTTTCCCATAGAAGGCGCCGGTGGGAGCCGGTACGAGAGCCCTAATAATGTGCCTCAAGAGAATGTTAACGGAAGCCTAATGTTTACGTTGGGTGCAACGAGACGAAACTCGAACTCGAACTCGAACGATGATCAAGATAAGGGGCAGGAGAATGCGAATGGATTCTGGAATGGAATGTTAGGTGGAGCTGCAGGTTCTTGGTGAAAAAGAGACAAGAGAACAGAAGAAAATAACAAGAAATAGGCTGCTTAATTTGATATGGTCATTGGCCATCACTCTTCTTCTTCTTTATTTCTCTTGCTTTCGATCTATATTTTTCTTTCTTTCTTTCTTTGTGTATGGTGTCATGGGTTGGTTAGCTGTTTGGAGTTGTTCAGAACTAACATACATACTGCATAAAGTGTCATGTATTTTCTTAGTGGTTTTGTTTTCATTTTACTTTTTTTAATTTCACTTTTAAGTGTTGGAGTTATTGAAGCTAACTCTAGGTATAGCTTCCAATATTGCCTAAAAGTGAGCTTCTAGTATTGTTACCCTTCAAAATTTGAGTTGTTGCTTATTCTTCACATGCAACTATAGATTTGTGGATTGTGTCTTTCCATTAGTGGTGTTTTATAATCATTAATTCTCGTCTAAAAAAATTAATGTTTAAAAGAAACTATGTATCGATATATTTTCAAGAAGAGAGAGACAGAAGGGACTTATTTGTATTTGTGTATATATATGATGTCTTAATTAATGTTTTATTCTAATAGAGGAAACATTAATAAAGTGCTTAAAATTGATCAACTTTTGCTTTAATTAAACTCGACTTATTATTTCCATAAATCATGTATAAAAATTTCCACAGGAAAGGTTAAATTCAGCTGCATGATTAATGATGATATATGTGTGTGTATATATATTAACAGAAGGTATTGCTTTTAGGGATATTGTTCCCCATTTGATATAAATGCCATATTATCGATCATTTGGAGTTAAAAGTGCGTATATATATATATATATAATATTATCTTCTACAATAATGGCCTCTTCTACCTATATATATATATGTATATATATATTAACAAATATATTTGTATTCTCAAGGTTTAATGGAAAGTTATCTTAGTTTTATCCCCACCTGTCACCCCACTCACAAAATAGAAGTTAGAAAAAGAAAAGGCCTGATCCCTAGATAGAAGTCTTTTAAGGTGCATGTTTTTAATTTATATTAATTCTCACATTGACTGAGATTCTTCCAGCTAAGAAAGCACTTCAAAGTTCAAACGAGCTAAGACTAATCAATTACTACAATTTTAAAAAAGGAACACTTGCAATGGCCAGAATGTGTGTTTCAATTCTTGACTGCCCCACATGCATTTTCAATACTGTATATATATAAAACACAATTAATATAAATAATTAAGACTAACTATCCATATATTTTGATAGCCATTTCAAAGCACCCTTCGTCCTAATCCTAAATGAGTAGTCTCACATTATCAATTGGGATGTTCCAATAATATTAACTCATTTTTATTTTAGCAAAAAAAATCACTTTAATCCATTAAAATGAAGTTATTTTAGTATCAAAAATAAATAGAACTGACAAAAGTAGTGGTTGAAAGCCATTTTTAATTTAGCTGCCTCAACCAAGAACAATACTTAATCATTTCTTTTTAAAGATTAATTATACGTACATCAACATAAGTGATGAGTGCAAATCATAGCTAAACATGTCGCCCACAGCTTAACGTTCAGACCACATATAATTAAAAATCTGACACAAAAACTATACACTAGTTTGGAGTAATTAGTATTAATTAAAGTGTCCCCTCAAACCTGACCTTAGCCAAACTGTGTCCTTGCCCAACTCTAAAAGTCCATTCTAGATGTAATGCATGGTACTCTTCTCTTATTAATGATTTATTTATTTATTTGCAGAAAAATAAAAATAAAATATTAATAACTATAAATAACAGTACCATGCATTAATTTTTATTTAAAAAAAGGGATAGGTAATAATAAAACGTTCAAAAAAAAAAAATTTGGATCGTTATTACTAAAATAGAGAGAAAACATCATAAATGTGTATGTGTTAGTTGAATGATAGGAGGTTAATACCCCACATAATAAATTTTGAATTCGAATCTTTTGTAACACGATTTTGTAATTTAATTTAATATATTCAATTTTTTTAAAAATATACATCACATATTGATCCATTTGCCATTTAATTGCATTTCATAATTAAAGCATAAATAAGGATTATTGGGTTTCAATTTTCGAAAACAAAATATTTTAAGAATTTGGACAGTAAAATATCCATGGCAAGATTTGAAATTTTCAGCAATTTAGTGGTCTTAGAATTGAACTTTTTTATACCATTGGTTGGAAATTCTTTATTTATACTTGAATTGCGTTGAATAAAGTACAAAAGAACTTTTACTATCACATTCTCTACATTACGTGTAGAGTGTAGTCTTCAACAATTGGCATTTGATCCTCTAATACCATTTCACAAAAGTAGTCAAATGTTGACTCTATAGTAACTCTATATTCATACATATGAAAAACTATAGAGTTAGCTCTACTTTTACTCGGTTTGATGACCTTTTATGACTTGAATATATTAAAAACTGATCGTTGCTGGAAATAACTCTCCAGTGCCATAAATTTTTATAGGCCAAAGGTTGTGGGAATTTTGTATGTCTTTCAAAGTCAGACCAGAAAGTTACTACATATCAATTTTGTACTCACTCAGTCCCAACTATTTATTTAGTTCTAAATGAGCAAGATACTGATACCACGAGCAACATTGAAAGTATGCAAAAAATTCTACTGTAGATAAACAACTTGTTTACATTTACTGTTCAGTTTTCTGGATGCCCGTTAAAACAGTAGATGCACAATATGCTACATGACCAAGATGTAGTTTCCAGATTCAGATTCTATACACCAAAGATGCATAACCTTTTTTACAGATATTGTAAGGATCAAGCATTTCAAACTACTAAGTTAAGATGAACTGTTGGAGGAAGTGGCAGTTCACAGATCCCCATTGATTCCGAAGATTCGGACCTTGTGCATATTAGGGAACTTGGCAACAACCAACACAAGCACTGCAATTGTGTTGAAGAGCAACATTGGATATTGGTAATCAGTTGTGTGGGAGGCTATCAAGTATCTGTCAGCACCAGTGGAAATGGAAGGGGAAAAACATGATTAATTTGCAATTAGAAATAAAGAAAATATACCACATATATATTTATATATGTGCACAAGTCCTATACGAACTCATGTAATGGCCAACTTGCACACAAATCATTACGTGTAGAACTTAAGATATAGCATCTCGCACAATCCTTTTAGTTTATTATCACAGAACAGTTACCATAAATTTTAACGTGAAGCCATATAATTTATATCAAACACATCAATCTTCATTCTATAACATGTAATCTACTATGAGCATTCAAGCACCAGAAATTTAACATTCTTCCAAATATAAAACCAACCAAACTAAAGAAGATATGCATGAGAGCTTACAGAACCACCGGAACAACTGTTAGGAACTTTCTGTTCCGAGTGAGCTGCTTTCCATTGTCAATCTGCTCCCACCATGTCAAGCCATTATAGATTCCCTGATCATCTCCAAAAGGGGTTCCTTTTTTCCAGTGGAAGAAGTGGTATGTTACCTACACAATGAAACAATACTGTCATGCCTAGATAAGACCTCAATATAACTTTACTTAGCAGAGGAGTTCAGTTCTGTGCACGTCAAGGAGCCTATTGATAGTCATTTTATAAAAAACTTGTATCATCTGAAGGTGTAGTACATGGTAATTACATAGCACACACACACATACACTATTTTAAAAAATAATCATATCTTGTGCAACAAGAGCACTGTTCATGGACAAGCAATGAAGGACCTAAAGGTAAAGAAGCACCAATATCACACTCCCCCGAACCCTATACGAGAAGCATAAACAAATATTTATTGAAAAATTAATGCTGAAATGCATGTTGCCACGCACCTAAAGGCCAAAAATCCATTGCCTTGCCTACCAGGCAATATGGAAAAAAGGTTAAATAAAGATTCAAGGATATGCAGCATATTAAGAATTCTAATAAGGATAAGATGCAAGAAACACTATCATACTAGAAGCACTCTCCATAGGACCCTTATAGCCACCACTTTCTAGCTCAAGCATTTATCTAAGAAACAAGCACAATCAAAATTACACAACTATCTAGCGTCCTAGTCATATCTGATATCCCCAAGTTAACCAACACATCAAAGCCCAGTACAGAAATTTCTCTCCAGTTGTGAGGAGCCCAAAAGTAGCATATTTAGTCACACCTTAACAAATGTAACCATGTAGAGGACGCCAGGAATTGCCCGAAAGAGCCATAGAAATCTTAAGAACTGAGAACAATCCTAAGTTAAACCGCATAAACAACGGCTATAAATGAACCAAACAGCTCACATCTTGGCTAGGGTTAATAGCAAAAGCATGAAATTCTTCTAACACATACTCAGTACTCAATTATTCTAATCTAGAACCGAGCCCGACTCAACAAGCCTAGACATGACATAAAGTATCCACCTTGATTTGTTGACAATTAAAACAAACAAAAGAACTCGAGCCAGCACTAAACATCATATCGCCGAACAGGAAATCCGATCCCAGGCACAATTAAGGCGCTTACAACAGCAATCTATGTCACAATCAGAACCATCTAACCCTAAGGCACAAAATACCCAAATATGCAAATGGAAAATCAAATAGAAGAGCGGAAAAGAGAGCGGCATACGAGGAAATGGGAGACATTGACAATGGTCCAGGCCATGCCCGGGGTGCAATTAGTGACAGAGAGAACGACGAGCCAGGAGAAGAAGAGAATCAATATGTAGGTAGTCCAAACGCCGGGGTAGGTGAACCACTCAGTGTTCCGATTGAGATCGGAGGGGGGCGCCATCTGCACGTAGAGCTTGCCCATCATGGCCGATAGATAGAGATTGAATAGGAAGTCCGAGCCAGGAAGAATCAATTTGCGTAGGTTGGTAGGTAGGAATTGGGAGGGATGGAAATTAAGAAGAAGGTTAGCGTGTGGAAGGAGAAGTGAAGACTGTGAAGTAAGTTAAGGAAGAAGCAGACCAGACTTAGTTTATGCCGTGTTTGTTTTGCCTTTTCCGCTCCCGGTTTTTCAGATAACAAACTCCTTTTTTATTGTTTTCCTTTTCATTTTTTTTCCATTCCTTATTTTTAAATTATGATTGTAATATTCAATATTTGGAAAAGATAATTGCAAATAAAATAAAATAGATTTGATATTTACAATAAAATATAAAATAATTATTAAAATAAAAAGATGTATTTAAAAAAATATGAAATCATTGTTAAGAATAAGTATACTCCTTCGCTTCACTTAAATGTGGTCAACTTACCATTTAAGTCTGTTTACTTAAAAGTGGCTCATTTTCTATTTTAGTAGAAAATTAGGCTCACTAAATAGCCCATTAAGCCAAATGCTTCATTAAGGAACCAACTAACTAAGACATTATCTCTATCTCTATCCCTACACAACAGCTTTATCTAATTCTCTATGCCGTCAAACCCTAGTTCACCATCTTCCTTCGACTCGGTCAGAATCTTTGGTGGCGAATGTTGATCGGTCCTGTCACCCTCTTTCTTCGACCACAAGGGGAGGATCCACGCTACCCTCCACCTCAATGACGACTGAGAGAGGTGAGATGGCTGGTGGCGTCGCCTCTTCTGATCTAGAGGCCGAAGACTCTCTCGTTTACCTCTCCTCTCTACCCCCATGGTCTCTTACTCCGGTGGAGAGCGACGAGTCTTTCGTCCTCCCATCTCTACCCCCATGGCCTTTTACTTCCCTTCCGGTGGAGAGTGACGAGTCTTTCGTCCTCCAACCAGATCCAGTGGTGAAGAAGAGAAAGAGGTAGGGTTGATCTCGACGTCGCCATCTGCTGATGAAGTCGTCGGGGGTGATGATGATGAATTAGATCTGATTGAGATAGCCAAACTCCGAGGTTGGAATGGTCTGATGGATCTTAACACTCTACAGATGTTAAAATGTGTCTTGTCCCCTTACTTTCGGCCTTCATATGTGAGATCTTTCTTATCTCTATACCTAGCTCTATGAGGATAAGTAATGATGCCTCATGTGTGATCTTTCTGATGTGCATGTGTGATTGCAAATGATGAAGCCTTAGAGTTTTCTGATGCCTGATGTGTGATCTAGTGAGGATTATTAATGATGCTAAAATGTGTGATCTTTCTGATTATTTTTGCTGAAATGTGTGATCTTTCTGAAGTTCTATCTATACCTAGCTTTGCGCTATTCTGATCATTGTTGAAGTTATCTTTATACCTAGCTCTATTCTAATTATTGTTGGTGCATGTGTGATTGCAAATGATGAAGCCTTAGAGTTTTATGATGCCTGATGTGTGACTTTTCTGATTATTGATGTTGAAATCTGCTAATTTTCTGATTATTGATGCTGAAATGTGTGATCTTTCTTATGTCTATACCTAGCTCTGTTCTGATTATTGTTGGCGCATGTGTGATATCCAACTATGTTCTGATTATTGTTGCGGAAGTTATCTCTATAGCCAGCTCTGTTTTGCTTTATCTTTTCTAATTGCAGTTTCTTAAACAATGAATATGTGTTGAATCTGCATGCTTGTTTGATATTCTATCCAAAAAAGTAGGCTTTTTACACCTTAAACACAATGCCCAATTAGATTTGCATACATGTTTAAAAGGCATAAAATTTTTGCTTTACAAAATAAAAACATTCATAAAAGTCTAAATCTTCATTCTTTCATAGTTGCATCAAGCTGCATTCCTTCATTACTTGAATTTGCATTCCTGCAAAAAAAGTTGCATTCCTTCATCAAGCTTCAAAAATCTGCATTATTTCATTGCTTTACAAAAAACTACATTGCTTCAAGTCTTTAAAAATCTGCATTCCTTCAAAAAATCTGCATTCCTTCCAAGATGCTCTAACAGTCCTTATTGGTTAAAAGGGCAACCCAATTTTTCCATTAAGTGTTGAACATTGATTGTGGAATCATTTTCTTGCAAATAACTTATGCATTCATCAACTAATGATATTGGAACTTCCAAGTCAGTTGGAAGTTCATCAATTCTTATCAAAGCATCTTTTCCCAAATGAGGGATCTTGTATCTGTTGTCACCCTTTCCTTTCATCATCTCAACCATACATGTTTGCAAGGTTAAGAATACCTTGTTTAACTTAATTGATGATAATTCTTAATATGACTTGATAACTGCAGTTACCAACTCGTCAACAGTACGTGTTGCTCGCTTTACTTGTATGCTTTGAATAGATTGAAACAACCCCCAAATCAATGACATTCGTGTCAGGTGACTTGGGGGGTTGTTGCACTATTTTTATATCTAAACCATCAAGTGTTGTTGCAGCCCTAAAATCAAGGTCTGTGTCCTTGATATGAGGCTTAGCATTGTCTTACTTAATTAAGATCTTCTTGCAAGCATTGAGAGGCCACTTGGCCCTTATAGCTGGTAGGATCTGTTTTGATGGATGTGTAAATGTGAAGCTATAATTCAAACTTAAATCTGCATTTATTGAATCTGAAATGTGGAATTTAGAATATGAAATATGAAATTACATTGCATACATACTTTGTTTATAACACAATCTTTTATTACATCTTTGTTTATTGACTTTATTGGTTTGGTTTCAAGTGTGCCCTTCTCCCTATTTTTGCCTTTCCTTTGGCTGGAACTTGTTCTGTAAATGGGAAATTCCTATCTTCCCATCAAACACAACACCTCCATCTTGATTATATAGAAGCCGACATACTGCACACATGAACATCACTTTGGTGATGAAGCATTTGCTCTTGCATGTTTTGTGAGGATCATTCTCAGTGCAAAAAAGAAATGAGCCACATTTAAGTGAATAGGGGAAGTATAATTTTTTATTCAAATTTAGTCATATTCAATCCGCTATTGAAATCATAAAAAATATTATTTGAGAATTAATCTGCTATTCGAAAATTGTGAGCTTTGATTATTTGTAACTGTCACTTATCAAATCTGATAGTTATTATTAGAAATAATTGATCAGAATTTCCAACCCTATATTATAAAGATGAAGAATAAAAGTTTAAATTTTTACAATTTTGAGTGTAAAAGAAAAGAGTGGTCTAAAATATGAGAGTTCTTTTTTTTTTGAAAGAATACACTATGTATCCACCAAAATTATACTCTTATTATTTATTTGGATTGTCTATTATAAGTGTATTTTTTATTTTTTAGATATAGTCACACAAAACACTTAATATTTTAAATCTCTCATATATTTTACTTTCCCTTTTTTTGCTCATCAATATGGTTTTCTGGTATGAGTTTTGAGGAGATAATCCGCTCGTAAAGGAAATGTTTCATCCGAAAGAAAATGTTTGTTTAAAATAGAAACTACACAATTAGTTGTTCGAACCACAAGAGGAGACAGATAAAAAGAATGGACAAGAAATCTGATCTCGTTAAAGAATCGAAATTGAAGTAAGACATTTTCTCCACTAAACTCACACTTTACATATCTATTAATATAAAAAAATAAGGTTTTGATAACTACTTTTTACCGCCAAATCATATATAGAGAACAATTATTTTAAAAGAACGTGTAAACATATTTATTCAACACATTTAATTTTAACACATGTTTCTCTTTCTTTCTTCATTTTATTTTAATAAAATTTATCAATTTTGTTTATGTAACCATATAATCGTATGCAATATGCTTTTTAAATTAATTGGTCTTAACGAGAGTAGGGATGACAATTTATCCGCGGGTACCCGACCCTAATAGGAGAGAGTTTGAGAGGAATTTGATATCCACGGGTAGGTTCGTGGGTATAATTTAATATCCATTTCGTTCGCGGGTGTGGGTATGGATAGTTACTATCCATACCCGCAAAACCCATATAACCGTGAAAATTACCCGTGAAATGTCCGCGATATACCCGTGAAATACTCATCTATACATCTAATATTAATCATAGTTTTATATTCTTTTAATAATATATTATATTTAATATACTTAAATTTAATTTTAATTTTCATATTTTCAAATTTGTGTTATAATTTTTTTAATTTGTGTTAGTAATTTTTTTATTTAGATTAAATTTATTTTTATGATTTGAAATATATTTTGCGGGTGGCGGATTCGCAGGTACACCGGGTGGTGGGGTGGGAGCACCCGCGGAGTGGGGGGTTCGCGGGACCCCGTCGAGTAGGGGGTGGCGGGTTTGCGGGTACCCGCGGGTGACGGGTTTGAGATCGATTTTCATACCCGTCGCGGGTGGCGGGTACGATTTTTCCTAGTGGGTATTGGTATGGATAGTTACTATTCATACCCGCCGTACCCGATTGTCATCCCTAAACGAGAGCTTTAATTTGATATATGATATGAAATAAACAAATTTAATATAAAAAAGTTGCTATCATTTAAAAAATTGAATATATACATTAATATTATATATATACATATATATATTATATATATATATATGATATTTTATCTAAATGAATCGTGTGAGTTCTAGCTATAAACAACTCAATTATCATCAATAAATCAAGATGTACACAAAATCCGCCAATACGTAATACACTTTTAAGTCAAATTATTTTTTTAATAGACATAAACAATCAAAGTACATAACAATTTCCTATGAGTACACTTTATTCTTTTGATTATTGCACAAAATGTATGCATGCTTTTATTTCATAAATATTCAAATGTATGCTTTTGAATACTATCATCAATATATACTACCTTTATTTACTTAAATTATTATTATTTAACATACTAATAATTATTCTATCATTCATAATATATTTAATTATAAGTAATATGAATTTTATTAAACTCTCACCATATTAGATTCATTTATTAATCAATTTTTTATTAACTAATTATTAATTTTTATTTTACTTACAATACAACTATTTAACTAATAAATAGTGTGATACTCTTATTTTACTAACAATACACACAATTCATCCATTAAAATTTATGTTTAGAGCCGTCAAAAAATATTCGGGTCATCTGAAAATTGACCGTTATGGATTGTGAAGATAAAGATCTGATTGATTTTCAAGTTGACCCGATCCGATCAAAAAATGACCTCAAGTGCGATGGATTAACTCAGTGCAATCTGATCCTTTTATCCTAAAAATTATGTCTGGAACATGTAAGAATCGTGAAAATAGATTATTATATCGTTTTATTATGGTTATATATATATATATATTATAAATTCATCTATACAAAACTAATTAATTATTATTCAAAGTAAGCAATACTTTTTTCATTCACAATAGTGTGTTCTTATTATCCGTTTGAGTCGTGCATGAAGAGTATGTTCTTTCATTTTTTAGACATGGTTACACAAAACACAATATTTTAAATTTTACATATATTCTATTTGGTGTGTTCTTTCTCCACTAAAAACTTAACATAATTTACATTTTTTAAAATTCGTGTTGATTTCATCACAACACACTCTTTATGGTAAAAAAAAATATTGATTATCTATTAATTACCCGTGCATTGCACGGGATGACGTACTAGTTTGCCTTAAAACATGTGTCAACTCCCTCACAACATATTTTTCGTGGTCAAGTGATTATATTTCTTCCGTCTACTATACGAACAACTTGTCTATTTGAGTTCGGCATGATTTTAATAAATGATTTGAATGTGTTAATGGATTAAGAGTTTTACATTATTTATTAATTAAATATATGTATGTGAGTGAAAAAAAAGTTACTGATTGATTAATAAAATATGTTAGGGTGGAATAAAAGTTTCACATTATACATAATTAATAAATAAATATGCATTGTGAATTATTAAAAAGTTAGTGGTGGATCCAATAATATGAGTAAAATTATTAAAAATAAAAATGTGCTTCTTTTGTCAACAATCTAATATATAGCAACGTGCGTCTTGTTTTTTTTTTTTTTTTGAGGACGAATAAAGTATTTATTATTGAGTGAGTACACACTTAAAAATATATATATAATTGGACGGATTAATTCATAATTGATGGAGAGTAGGCCCAAGTGTTAAAAAGCACCATAACCACTTAATCGAATCATGACTTAATTGAAACTAGTGGTTTCAAGAATCATAACTGTTCTCGAAGATTTAGTTTCAAACTGTAAGCGTGTAAGGAACGGTGTGGTTCTATTTCCACAAATTTCTTGCCCAATTTGATTCGGCACGCGACTTAATAAAAGAGTTTGACTTTGAGTATTTTATATTGTGCGTTTAGTGGAGTTTGAATCTCACTTAATTTATTGTATTTAGTTGAGTTATGTGTATAAAGTGGAGTCCTCTTACAAAAACAAAGAATTTAATAACAAATTCCTAAATGGACCAAAATGACAAAATTAATAAGAAATTTGTGGAGGAATGTAATAATAATTTTTCATTTTTTTCAAATAATTTGAAATTTTCCATATCAACTTTTTATACGGACAATTTTGTCTATTTTTTTTTTTTTATTTTTCTCAAAATTAAAAAGAGAATTGATTTCCCGACAAATTGTTTAATCATGTGGTCCCTATGGCTACGAACATAACTACTTCCTCAATTCATATGGAGTTCAGTAATAGAAAAGAAGCAAATCATTTAAAATTTAATTCAACATTTTAAATATGTAGAGTCTGAATATTATGAGTTCAACTGGAAAACATATTTCAATTCGTATATAGTTGAATGCTTGTCGATTCTTGATCGAGCATGTTAGCATCGAAAATATATACATTTTTTAATTAATTGAACGAGTTTTAGCTCGACATTAAACACTAAAATAAGGGGGTGTTTGACTAAGCTTATAAGCTCCTTAAAATAATTTATGAACTCTTTAAAAGTGTTTGGCAAATTAAATTCTTTGAGAGCTTATAAGTTGTAAAAATAAGCTCTTGGAGCTTATAAGTTCTTCAAAAAATAAATAGTTTCACCACAACTTATTTCCCCTACTTATAAGCTCTTGCAATAGCTTATAAGGTCCAAAAACGTATATGCTCTTTAAAATAAGGTTAGTCAAACACCCTCTAAGACATTGTTGGATCAAGCTCAAGCTTGACTATCATGTTATCGAGGCAAATTCGATTTTTATGAGCTTAAGCTGGAATAAACATTTAAATAATGTAATGTCGGTGGCTATTATTTATCTTTTATAATTTTATTTGAGTATTTTATATGTCCACTCTATTATTTATGAATTTATGTGGAGATGTATTTATCAGAGGCAAATTAAAAACTAGTCAAAAATAAAGATAATGGCCGCTAAATTCATAAATTAACCACCAATTATGGTATTGCACATGAACTATAAAATCTACCCCACAATACGCCAACTACTACTTTTTAGCTAATTAATATATCAGACTAGTTTTGGTCAAAACTATTGCATACGTGGACTTAAAATAAAGCACGTGTATGTACAATTAGCTTAAGACGACGCCGTTCTAACTTAATATAAATGATATCGTTTCTTCCTTAAGAAAAACGACGTCGTTTTATTCCATTTGTGAGTGTTCGTCGTTTTTGGGTTAGAATTGTGCAATTAGGAAAGAAACAACGTTGTTTATATTAAGGAAGAAACGACGTCATTTATATTAAGTCAAAACGGCGTCGTGTTAAGTTGATGTGTACATACACGTGTGTTATTCGGGTCCACATATGCAATAGTTTGACCAAAACTACCCTATGTATTAATTAGCTAAAAAAATGGTAGTCAATATATTATGAGACAGATTTTATAGTTCATGTGGAATAATAAAAATGATGGTTAATTTACGTATTTAGCGGTAATTATTCCAAAAAATAAATATTAATCACCAATATAAGACCATATAATTTTTTTTTCATTCATACTCGAGTATGAATGGAACGAAGGATATGATTCTTACTGCGATTATAATTTATGCAGTATTATGCTGATACTGATTGTTATAATTTTTTATTAATTTCTTTGGATATTTTGAAATATTAACACTATTTATTTGTGATGTGACGTATCAATGTCTAAGTAGTTGAAGCGACTTGTATAAGATTAATTAATTGAAAGGGGGAGTAACTACACCATTAATCTATGCATGAACTTCATTTTTTTTCATGAAATGTATACAAGTTGTGTAGTGGCGTGCGAAAGGGCTATTTAGAATTTTAGATGGTTAGGGCAATCCAGAGCATAATTTTTTCAAGCATGCTACCTATACCCCGATATTTTTTTAGAATATAGGACTATGTATTTTTGGGTCATTAAATATTACTCTATCTGTTTCACTAAAAGTGATCACGTTTGACCAAAAAATTATCACATATTTGGTCAAACGTGATCACTTTTAGTGGGACGGAGAGAGTAGTATTCATTTGTCCTATTATTAAATAAATATAAGTTTTATTGATATAAATAGTACTTCGTCCCGCTAATAATTACTCATTTATTTTTTACACGACTATCAGAAAATAAATAATTTTTGTCTATTACACTAAAACCAAGAAACAACCCATGTGTTGAACTTTACCCAATAAGAAAATGAGTCATTATTAATGGACGTCCCAAAAGGAAAAATGGATCGTTATTAATGAGACGGAAGAAGTATAATTTATTTAAAGTGCTAACAATTTTAAATTAAGTTTAAATAATATTTGTTTTTATTGATCTCAAAAAAGTAAGTATTGGTGTATCGAGGGGAAATACGCTAATTACAAACTTTTATGTTTTTCTTGCAAATTTTAAGTGAAGTGATGAAGTGCTTAACGTATAATGACTTGCAGATAAACCGACGATCTGTTTTGTAAGGAACAGATCGTCTGCAGAAAATAATCACTAAACAAATCGTGGATGATTTGTGTACTAACATATAATCTATTAGTTACATATAAAGTTATTGATAATTCATCAACTTGATTCTTTCTTCTTTAGATTGGCTCTACGGGCGGTAAAAAAGTGTTGTATGTTTGGTTTTGTTGTGTTTATTTGATCTTATATACCCTTATTATTATTGTTCAATGAGTTCACTAACATTTGATTATATTTAATCGATAAAAAAGTAATGTGAAAATTGAATTAGAGTTGCATATTGTTAATGGTTGTTTTGTATTGATATGAAGGAAAACGCTCGTCCGTCCGCGGCGGGTGGATATAATGCGCACGCGAACGATATAAAATGCCTCGTAGATAAATATTAAGTTTTTAATAAAAAGTTTATTAATTCGCACTTTACAATTATTAATTAGGATATAATTTAATATTATTTAATATAAAATAACAAAAATAATAAAAAAAATTGAAAATTATGTTGACTCATATACTGATGTTGCAATGATAAATTAGTCGTGGACACGTTAGATTGTGTCCACCGTGAGCGCTGAAACATTACAAGATTACGATTTTTTTTAAGTAGAAAACTGCCATTTGAAGCGTTTTTAATGTTTCAATCTTTCTATACATGATTATAAGGTTACGGTTACAAAATTATTTCTTTTTTATAATCGTGTATCGGAAAGAAAATTCAAATACAAAATTGAATGATCAAAATTTCTTAAAATAATTATCGTTTTTATATATATTTCTTTTCAAGTGTATAGTTTTAAAATATTAAGAGTACGTTTGATATGGGTGATAAGATGAAGAAGGATAACAATAATCTAGTTTATTAGTGTGAATAGTGTAGTGATAATTAATATATATAGTGTTTAGTAATTAGTTTGGTAAGTTCTTCTAAAAAGTAAGATAAATAAAGATAACAAATAATCTTGAACTACTATTCCCACACAAATAATATAATATGACCAAAGTGATGTGATTATTAATATGGATTCAACAGTAAATAATAACGAACCTAGAATTTATGTCGGGTCCTTAACAAAAAGTCATATTATTTATCTTATTTTCCTTCGTCTCATAAACCAAACCAACCCTAAATTTGTAGAATTTCGTGTAATGGAAGAAAAATATTCGGCTAAATTTATTGCAACTTTTGAATAAAGCGGAATCCATTAATGGAAGGCCCAATTATTTCACTACTGGGCCCAAAAGTTATACTTACTTTTATGTTTGTTTGTTCCTCAAAAAATTATTTGAGAAAAGAAGTTGAAAATTTAGATTTTTCTTTATTTTTATTTACATTCTTTAATTTTTCTCATTTTTCTACGAATGAACTAAATGCAACCTTAAGAGTTTGACTAAAAATGCGAACCTCTAGAAGGATTGTTATGGTTAAAATTATTTTGAATAATAAGTTAAATTGATAAAATATATGATTGAATATTTGAAAGATAAAATTATTAAATTAGTTTAAATTTAAATAATTCATCATTTATACATTTAAATAAACACTATATTAATTTGGATTATTTTTATCAATCAATCATATCATACAAAGTAAACGTCACCTTGGTTACTAAATCCACATATTTTGCCCACAACAATAATCAATTTCCACGAGTAGAGCTAGGGCCGTGACTTGTAACAACAATCATATTGTGGTTAAAGAGTACTCTCGGCTTGACTCATTTAGAATATTATGGTGTTGGAGCTCGGCCCAAGCTCGATTCGAGTTCTTGACATGTTCATGATCGGCTCAACATGTAATTATCGAGTTCGAACTTGGATTATGGAAAACTCAATAATATTATTTTCGAGATTGAGCTAGAGCTAGACTCATTTGATATTCATATGAATGATTTTCGATCTTGAATAAATTTTTTAATTTAAAAAAATTTAGCTATTTTATCTTGAGTCTTGACTAAATGCTCTATTAAAGGTTCAATAACATGCTCGTGAACAAACAAATATGAACGAAATCAACAAGCCGAGCATTGTCAGAGTTGAGCTCAACTCGATAAACATATCGATATGGAAATCAAACTCAAGCTCAACTTGTTTACTATTGAATTAAGATATGAACTAGCTTTTTCTGAATCAAACATCAAATAACTTGCGAGTAGTTTTATTCATTTTATCGCCCCAAAATAGTGCCTCACACATTCATCTACATAGTAACAGGATGAAATATCAAGAGTATATTCCATTTGATCTTTTTTTATTAGCACCATGATATATATAGTTTTCATCATTAACCATTTAGCCTAACACTTTCAAATAGATTAATATAAGGATCAAAATTATCCAAAAAATAAAATAAGAATCAAACATAAAGTTGATTTTTTTTTCTTCTATTTGTTTGCAACTAGCTAGAAACATTAAGATATAATCAGGATATATTAAGCAAGATAAAGATAATGGCAACGTGACCATTTAAAAAGGGATATGATTTAAAAAATGTATTATATCTCAATTTAATTTAAAAAGCAAAACAAAAGAATAGGGAAAACAATTGTACAATATCATGAATTAACGATGCACTAATTTTGGAAACTAGTGAAATTTGTTTTTATTTGTTTTGAGCAAAAACTAGTGAAAATGTTAGATGAACCACGATTGTTTTTTATAATTGGATATAAAGATTCGGTCTTCTTTCGAAATAAAAATTAAAGGATTTAATATATATTATACAATAAAGCTATGCTATAATTGGGACATACTCGTCTTGTTGGTCTTATTTATATACATACAAAAAGTTAATTGTGCTTTTATGATTTAAAAAACTTATTATATTATAGGGATAAGTATCCATCCAGCTAAAAAAAACAAAATCGAGCGCACTCATTATTTTCTCTTTACATTTATATTTAGCACGTTCAAAAAATTTACTATTATATTATCATATCAGGAAATTTTAAAACTCTGTGATACAGTTTTAATTTAGACAATAACGAGATTTGGTTACATTATAGTATTACATTTTTAAGGCATTCTATTTTATTTTCGATCAACATATTGAATATATAAGACCTGAGGTATTTTCATTCAAAGGTTGAATAGTTTGTAATAATTTATTTATGTAATTAATAGCTATAAGAAAATATAAAGAGATGGGTCAATATTTTAAAAAACCTCATATGAAAATTTACTAGTGTTAGTTTGTGATTTGCATGTACAAGTCGTTGTTCTATGTTAGTTAAGTTCTAAGTGAAAGATACGGAAGTTTGAGGAATATTCATTAGCAAAGAAGTTAGTGAGTTGATTTTTATGTTCTTGAGTTTGATGACTGACCCATATTGTATATATTGTGGAATGATATAAACAGAGTCTATGAAGACGATTTCATTAATTGAGAAGAATGAGAAATTGCTTTCATACACGCGAGTGGAGTTGAGTATGAAATACAGAGTTTGTGTTTTCCTCTTCATTTATGTAATTGTAAATCCTTGAGAGTAGAGGATTGTTTGAGTTTGTTATTGTCTGCATTTGAATTATGAATTTTAGTAATCAATCTTTACATTGTAGCTCAAATAGTTTTAATGATAAAACTCCCGGAGAAGATATTCATGAGCTTAATTAGGTCTCAACTTGAATAACAAATGTTGAACAATAGACAATAGAAATTACTTTCTGACATTATAAAATTCGCTTGGCCAATTAAATAAGCTCAAATAGTTTAAATGATGCAATTCCTGGAGAAGATATTGATGAATTTGAGAACATGATCGTAGGAATCGCTTTTAAATAAATATATTTACATATATTTATAGTGATCAAGTTTTAAGTGACGTGACATAAAATTAAATGACCTAGGGTCGATCTACGTTTCGAGTAGATGATTGTTGTATATTTATTTTCTCCAAACCGATTCCCGGTGAGTGAGAAATAAAGGTTTAAAGTGAGTCACATTGGTTATAAAACCAACATTCATCATGTTAATAAGTAAGTTAAGAAACCTTATGGCTGCTAAAGACCAGTCTCGCGTGCGACGGCCCGCTAGCTCGGGGCTTGTTTTTTGCAGGTGGCCTGGCCTAGGCAGGTTTGCTCCTGCTGGCCAGGCTTGTGCCATGGCCTGCACCAGACAGCTTGTGCCACGACCTGTGCCATGGCCTGCCCAACGACCAGTCCTAACATTCAAGCTTTCACCAAATAGAATCATCTTGCTGCATTCTTCTTCTTCAAGCATTTTAGAAGAAGCTTTGTTCTCAACTTTTTCCAGTTCATCGGAGCTCGAAGGTTCGCGATGCTGCCACGTCCGAGACGTAAAGCCGTTTTATCTTTGGAGACATCACGCCACAACGAGAGCACTACCGGGACATAAATTGTCTTGCGGAAAGAGGACTCTTTCCTCGACTCGACTTCCACAAATATTTTATTCTATATTATTCCTTTGTAATAGAATAGAATAGCTATTGTAATCTTCAATTTTATTTTTTTTTTGTTCTTACATTCTGTAATCCATTTTCTTCTCAAAAATTTTATCCTTTTCCAAACAATCGCAAGACAATTTAGTATATTTTTTCTATTTGGGGAGAGAGTACAGTACCTCAATTTGTTTAGATTTTTTCCTATTTTGGAGAGATTATAGTAGCTCTTTTGTAGCTCATTTGTAAGAATTAATTCAACATTTAAAGATGGCTACTTCTGCATGTCCAACACCGTCGCTACCTTCGCATCTGCCGTAGCTGCTGTTGCCTCTGCCGACACCACGCTGCCACTGTCGGAGGGTCTTCAACGATCCCAATCATTGTCGACGCCACCACCAACACTTTGTATACCGGGCTTGGAGTCGGTACTAACCTTCGGGGTTGAATGGTGGTTCCACGCATAGTGGCACCGTTGGTTCCACATTTAGTGGTTCCGTTGGTTCCATTTTTGGATCCAGTGTTGGAGCCCACAGGCTCAATATGTCGGACTCTCTCTTGGGAGCTAATTCGGCACCGAGGATGATGTCTCCTGCCGAGAAGCCGCCGAAATTCAGCGGGCTGATTTCAAGCGTTGGCAACAGAAAATATTGTTCTATTTGACAACATTGGGCTTCGCCGGGTTCCTCAAAGAGGACGAGCCGCCGACACCAAATGCCGATGAGACGAACTTCACTGTTTGGGCTGCTTACGACAATTGGCACACTGGAGATTACCTTTGTAAAAACTTTATTCTAAATAGCTTAGATGATAGTTTGTACAATGTGTATTCTGTAATAAAGACCTCCAAAGAAATGTGGGAGGCATTAGAAAAGAAGTACCATAGCAATGATGCAGATACGAAGAAATTTGTTGTAGCTAAATTTTTAGACTACAAGATGGTAGACTCTAGACCCATCATGGATGAACTTTAAGAGTTTCAACTCATTGTGCATGACGTCCATGCCAATGGAATGATTATACTTGATACATTCACAGTGACGACCGTGATTGAGAAACTACCTCCTAGTTGGAAGGACTTCAAGAGTTATCTCAAACACAAGCGAAAGGAGATGATTCTTGAAGATCTCATCGTGAAGCTTCACATCGAGTCGGACGTGCGAAAACGTGATCCGAATGTGAAAGGGCCGATGGACGCTAAGGCCAATCTGTTGGAGAGAGGTAGTACCTCCAAGAAGCGTGCTCGCCCTAATGACAAGGGTAAAGGGGAGAAAAATTCAACCCACAAGTTCAACGAAAATTGCTTCAACTGTGGTAAACCAGACCACACGTCAAAGGATTATCGTGAGCCAAATGACTATAAGAAAAAGAAGCACGTTTCTGAGAAGGAGTTCGGCGAATGGGATGAAGGCGATCTTGTCGCCGTAGTCACCGAGGAGGTCAACTTTGTAAACAACCAAGGTGGATGGTACATTGATACCTGTGCAACTGCCCATTTGTGCACCGACAAGACTAAGTTTATCACTTACAAGGCTGTTGAGGGGAGGAAGTTCAACATGGGAAACAAAGCCTCGTCTGAGGTGGCCAGAGTTGGGGATGTGGTCCTCAAGATGACATTCGGCGTCCCGATTACCTTGAAGGACGTTCTGCATGTTCCAGACATCCGCAAGAATTTAGTCTCGGGTTCAATACTAGTCAATAAGGAATTTAGATTAGTCTTTGAATCTAATAAATTTGTATTGACTAAGTTTGGAAAATTCCTAAGTAAAGGTTATCTTACCGGGGGGGTCTTTTCAAACTCAATGTAATGAACGTGCGCCGAAAAAGTTTGAATGATAATGAGAAAGTCTCTACTTCCTCTTACTTGATTGAGTGCTCTGATTTATGGCATTGTAGATTAGGACATGTAAATCTAAATGCTATACAAAGATTAGTAAACTTGGATTTACTAAAGTTAAGTGAAGTCAATACTCAAAACAAATGTGAAATTTGTGTTGAGGCGAAAATGACTAAGTTACCGTTTCACTCGGTAGAAAGGAGCACAACATCTCTTGAACTAATTCACATCGATGTGTGTGATTTAAACTTTGTGCAAACAAGATGTGGTAAGAAATATTTCATTACCTTCATAGTTGATTGCACAAAGTATTACTATCTTTATCTTCTAAGAAGTAAAGATGATGATATTGAAGCTTTTAAGAACTTCAAAATCGAAGTCGAACATCAATTAAATTATCGAATTAAGATGGTTCGAAGTGATAGAGGTGGAGAATATGTAGCTCCGTTTGAGAAATTATGCAATGAAGTGGTATAATTCACCAAACGATAGCTCATTATTCACCTCAATATAATGGTGTTGTGAAACGCAAGAATCGAACACTTAAGGAAATGATGAACGCTTTATTGATTAGTTCAGGGTTGTCTCAGAACATGTGGGGGGAAGCTGTCTGAACAGCCAACTACATACTGAACAAGATTCCACTCATATGTAAGGAGGTTACTCCTTATGAATTGTGGAAAGGAAGAAAACCTTCATACAAATATCTTAAAGTGTGGGGGTGTTTGGCAAAGGTTGAAGTGCCTCTACCCAAACAAGTTACAATTGGCCCTAAAACGGTTGATTGCATCTTTATTGGATATGCTCTTAACAGTATTGCCTATCGGTTTGTTATTCACAAATCAGAAGTTCCCAACATGGTGGTGGGAACGACTATTGAATCAAGAAATACAATATAATTGAAGTCAATTCGAGTAAAAGAATTGAAGAAGAAACCACGTCTTCTAAATCAGTGGATGAAGACCCAAAATCGCGCAAGCGACAAAGGTATAATCTAGAGGATATAGAACCTATACAGGGTAGCAGAGTTATGACTCAAAAGACTTTTGGTCCTGACTATGTATCGTTCATGTTGGATGATGAGCCAACAACGATTAAAGTAGCTTTCTCTAGGTCATACATAGAGCTCTGGAGAGAAGCTGTACAAAGTGAAATTGACTCAACTATGCAAATTCGCACTTGGATGTTGGTTGATTTACCAGAAGGTTGTAAGCCCTTAGGATACAAGTGGAACTTAAAAGAAAGTTTAATGTCGATGGGTCGATTGATAAATATAAGGCTCGGTTAGTAGTTAAAGGCTTTAAAAAAGGAGAGGGTATGATTTTTTCGATACATATTCACTAGTAACGAGAATTAATTCTCTTAGAGTGCTTTTCTCGATTGCTGCTCTACACAATCTCGAGATTCACCAAATGGATATTAAAACTGCATTCTTGAATGGTGATCTTGAGGAAGAAATCTATATGGAGCAACCTGAGGGGTTTGTAGTACCTGGCCAAAAAAGAAAGGTATGAAAATTGGTGAAGTCTCTATATGGATTGAAACAAGCGCCGTTACAATGACACTTGAAATTTAACGACGTGATGTTATCAAATGGTTTCAAAATAAATGAGTGTGACAAATGTGTTTACATTAAGAACACCAATAACGAATATGTTATAGTGTGTCTCTATGTAGACGACATGTTAATCATGGGTAATAATATCCGAGTGATTAACGACACTAAGCTCATGTTGAAAATAAATTTTAACATGAAGGATATGGGGATAGCTGACGTGATTTTTGGAATTAAAATTCTAAGAAGACCAGACGGGATCAACTTGTCACAAGCTCATTATGTTGAGAAAGTGCTAAAATGGTTTAATGCGTATGATAGCGTACTTGCTAAAATCCCCTTGGAACTCAAGAAGA
This sequence comes from Leonotis leonurus, assembly GCA_026898415.1. Lineage (NCBI taxonomy): Eukaryota > Viridiplantae > Streptophyta > Magnoliopsida > Lamiales > Lamiaceae > Leonotis > Leonotis leonurus. Next base: position 74,995 of record JAPKLX010000236.1, on the reverse strand, counting down.
CTATATAAGGGTGAGCCGGTAGCACAAGAAGACTATATAAGGGTGATTGAGCCGGTAACAAACTGAGTCGCTACACGAGCAATCCAAGCAAGGAGCATTGGAAAGCTCTTGTGAGAGTATTGAGATATCTAAAGTATATTCAATATCATGGACTAATATTTGGTAGATACCCCCTGGTACTTGAAGGGTACTGTGATGCGAACTGGATCTCAGACACAAATGATTCGCTTTCTACAAGTGGATATGTGTTCACGATCAGGGGTGGAGCTGTTTCATGGAGATCCAAAAAACAAACATGCATAGCCCGATCCACCATGGAATCTGAATTCATAGCTTTAGATAAAACTGGTGAAGAAGCCGAGTGGCTGAGAAACTTTCTCGAAGATATTCCATGTTGGTCGAAGCCAATGCCTCCAGTGATGATTCACTATGATAGTCAAGCTGCTATCGGGAGAGCAAATAATGGCTTGTACAATGGTAAGTCACGACATATCCGTCGGCGACACAATACCGTAAGACATTTGATCACAACTGGGGTTATCATTGTTGACTATGTAAAGTCATTGGATAATCTAGCAGATCCGGTAACCAAAGGGTTAAATCGAGATCAAATGTTTAAACTGCTAGAGGGAATGAGTTTAAAATCCACAACTTAAGGAGTTGTCATAGTGGTAACCCAACCATGATGACTGGAGATCCCAAGAACTTGGTTCAATGGGAAAACTAAGCTATGAGAGTTCGTGGGAAAACACTCATTATTATATCTATTCCCTAGAAGAGCACAATAGAGTGTTGAGAACTTGCATAGTGGTGAGGTTATGTCTAAGACTTTTAATTATTCTTTAGAGATTGAGTAGGGCAATATACTCTAGAAACAATCACTTATGTAAGTGTGAAGTGAGAACCGCTTATAAAATAAACACTTATGGTGTCTAGGGCCCTAAATGGACAAAAAAAACGTGAGAAAGGAAAAGGTTTAAGGTGTTAAAGGTGTTGACATCATTGTCTAAGTACACGCCTGTGTATCCGATGGTGTTGGCTATGGAAGGTTCAAAGCCATAAACTACATATCCTAATACTTTAACACTTCGTGAGGACAAAGTTTGTGTCTGCATCTGCATTTGGGTTATTTCCACTCATGTGGGGGATTGTAGGAATCACTTTTAAATAAATATATATTTACATATATTTATAGTGGTCAATAAATTTTGACCAAGTTTTAAGTGACGTGACATTTAATTTTAAGAAAATCAAATGACCTAGGCTCGATCTAAGTTTCGAGTAGATGATCGTTGTATATTTATTTTCTCCAAACTGATTCTTGGTGAGTGAGAAATAAAGGTTTCAAGTGAGTTACTTTAAGTATGGAGTTATGTGTTTGAGACTAAATATGGAGAGAAACTCTTGTCCCATATTGGTTATAAAATCAACATTCATCATGCATATAAGGAGGTTAATAAACCTTATGGTTTAACTAGTTGGGCTGAAGACCAGTCTCGCGTGCGACAGCCCGCTAGCTTGGCGCTTATTTTTTCCAGGTGGCCTGCTGGCCTGGCCTGGCCTAGGCAAGTTCACTCCTGCTGGCCTACTGCTTGCTGGGCTGGCCTGTGCCATGGCTTGCCCCAAACAGCTTGTGCCACGGCCTGTGCCTCGACCTGTGTCATAGCCTGTCCCAGATGGCCTACCCAACGACCTTTCCTAATGACCTGTAACAGTGGCTTGTCAAGCTTGATTTTATGGAGCTAGCTTGGATGTTTTGATATCGATCTTGTGATCAATCTCTTTATCAACAAGCTTATGATGAATGTGGACAAATGTATGTCCAAATTAGGTTAACTAAATTTTGTAACTCCTGTAACATACAATGGCTTAATGAGAATTAATTGTCACGAATGGACATTAATTACAATAAATTCATCTAACTCCTCTTGAGTGAATTTGACTTATACATAGGTGTTGCTCATGCATTACACATACGTGAATAACATTCAAGCTTTCACAAAATAGAATCATCTTGTTGCATTCTTTTTCTTCAAGCATTTTAGAAGAAACTTTGTTCTCAACTTTTTCCAGTTCGCCGGAGCTTGAAGGTTCGCAGTGCTTCCACCTGCAAGACGTAAAGTTATTTTATCTTTGGAGACATCAAACCACATCGAGAGCACTATCGGGGCGTAAATTATCTTGCGGAAAAAGAACTCTTTCCTCGACTTGACTTCCACAAATATTTTATTATATTTTATTCCTTTGTAATAAAATAGCTACTGTAATCTTTAATTTTATTATTATTATTTTTTTTGTTCTTACATTCCGTAATCCATTTTCTTCCCAAATATTTTATCTTTTTTCAAACAATGATTAGGTGTCAACTTAAATAACAAGTGTTTAACAAGAAGCAACAGAAATTACTGTCGGACAATGCAAAATTTGCCTGGTGAATTAAATAAGTTTAAATAGTTTAAATGATGCAACTCCCGAGATAAATATTCATGAGCCTTAGAATATGATTAGTGGTATATGTTTATTATCATAAAATTAATGCGAACAAAAAAAAGTAACAGTATATTTATATTTTACTAAATTGTCTTATAATGTGCAAACGATGTTATATGTACATAAGAGAATTGCTTTAATAATTATTAATTTATACTTTTTTCTAATATATACGCTAGGATTTCAAAAAAAAAATAAAAATTTAAATTATTATTTAATTGTTTGGTGTTCAAAATTTAAACGGTTTCAAATTCGAAACAGAAAAAATTATTAGTTTTATTGAGATTATTAATTAATCGAGCATTTTAATGGAGGTTTTATTATATATCTTAAATTTGTTACTGAGTAGTGCATATAGAACTTGATTCATCTAAAAGATTCATAACATTTATCTATTTTTATATAAAATTATATATGATTTTTACCAAAAATTATATTTAATATATCTTAAATATTGAAATTATATATTTTACGTGTGATGAATACCCAAAAATGGTGGATTAATGAGTATTCAATGAGTGGTGAGTTGCGGCAGTAATGAAGCCATAGATATTGTCGAGGGGGGTCCAATATTAATTTGTAATAAAAAAAAAATTATACTCCCTCCATGTTAATATGTAGTATGATATTCTTTTGACATTATTATTGGGGAGAATGTATAAAGTTTTACAATTTATAATTGTGACATGATTCATACTTTTTTAAGATATAATTTTTATTATTTTTGAATTATATAAAATTTATCAAAATAATATATAAAAATAAATAAAACAAAAATATGCTAAATTTAATGTTTGAACTCTTATATATAAAGTAATAAATAAGAAGATAACTTTACAATAAATAAAAATAAGAAATAAATAACTAAAATAAAAAATAAAAGATAAATAAGCTTACGGAAAAAGAATATTCAAAATAAAAACAAGAAATAAATAATAAAATACAAAATAGAATATAAATAAGTTAAACGAAAAATAAGAAATAAGTTACTATCAAAATGTAGCTAAAGAGAGTTGAACACGGGACAAGATAAGTTCTACAAACTAAAGCTGAAAAATGAGCAAGTGTACTATGACACTTAAATAGTAATTCTTCTAACATATAATAATAACTTAGAAAATCTTGGGAGGGCCCACGGGCCCCTCAGGCCCCAGTGTAGCTCCGTCACTGATTGCGCTAGTGTTGTAAAAATTGATTGAGGCGTATGCTTCGAGGCGCGCCTCGATTCGATTCAAGCTCAAAACGCTTAGAGGCCTTAATCATATTTTGTGACGCATGCGCCTCAATTTTGTGAGGCATACGCCTTGAGGCGTTAAGGCGTTGAGGTGCAAAGAGGCACAATTGAAGCGCTAGGTGCATGTTTATCAAAATTTATCATTTTTTGGGCTAAAATTAAAGGCTCAATCTTAATTATTTGTTCAACCCATAAACCCATCTCAAAATTAAATCCTAAAACTAACATAAAATATAATAAAAAAGATGAAAGAAATATTGTAACTTAACGGGAAAACAGAAACGCAGCGGACAACTCCTATTCTCTTCTTCTTCTCCCTCCAAGAAATACAGCTACTGCCGCCATCTCCCCCAACCACCGCCGTCGCCCCCTCCGCCGGCGGTAGCCCAGCCGCCAACCCTAGCTCCGGGCAGACAATTTTTGGCCAAAAAACAAGTCAGTTTTTGCTTTCTTTTTCTTGTTTCTTTTTTTTAAAGCATGATTAATTAATTTAAGTTTTGTTGGAGTAGTTATTTAGTTAATTAGTTTCGTGGTTTTAGTTATTTAATTTTGTTGGAAAATTGATTTTGAACTTGTAAGCTTCTTAATTAATTTAGCGGTTGTATATTTAATTCTTTGAGAATTAAATGGTTATTGAGACATGTTATTTCTTAAAATTGATTTTTTTGATGAGAGAGAAAATATGTGCAATTTGTTGAGCACGCATATTCGGGCTTGGATCTTGGACAATTGGTCATAGATCTTTCTGATGCATTCTGGCAAGAGGCTGTCAATAGTGAAATTGATTCAATAATGAAAAATCACATGTGAGTGTTGACCGATCTCCCGAAAGGTCATAAACCGTTAATTTGTAAATGGATCCTTAAAAGGAAATTTAAACCTGACGACACTATTGACAAGTTTAAGGCTAGACTTGTAGTCAAATGATTTAAACTAAAGGAAGGGTATGATTTGTTTGATACCTATTTACCAGTGACAAGGATTACATCTATTCGGGTGCTTCTTGCAATTGGTCCTCTGCACAATATTGAGATTCATCAAATGGATATGAAGACTGCTTTTTAAATGGTGAATTAAAAGATGAGATTTACATGGAACAACCCAAGGGGTTTGTTGCACTAGGTCAAGAGAAGAAGATGTGCAAATTGACGACATGCTGATTATGGGGAGTAACAATCAGGTTATCGTTGAAACGAAACGAATGATAAAAAGAAATTTCAAAATGGTTGATTTGGGGTTGACGGATGTGATTCTTGGGATAAGAATTTTAAGAACATCTGAAGGAATTGCTTTAACACAATCTCACTATGTTGAGAAAGTGCTAAAGAAATTCAATGCATTTGGTAACCTGCCGGTTAAGACCCCTTTAGAGCTCAACGTACACTTGAGTAAGAATAATGGTGATCTTGTTTTTCAAGTAGAATATGCTAGAGTTATAGGTAGTTTGATGTATATCACAAACTGCACTAGACCGGATCAAGCATGTTCTGTGAATAAGTTGAGCAAGTTCACGAGTAATCCAAGCAAGGAACATTAGAAAGCTATGACGAGAATTTCGAGTTACTTGAAGTATACTCTTAACTTTGGTGTGCATTACTCGAGATATCCTCATATTCTTGAAGGATATTGTGATGCAAATTGGATATCTGACTTGAGAGATTCATTCTCAACGAGTGGATATGTCTTCGTTGTGGGGGGGGGGGGGGGGGGGGGGGGGTGCTGTTTCTTGGAAATCAACGAAACATACATGTATAGTCCGGTCCACCATGGAATATGAGTTTATAACTTTGGATAAAGTGGGAGAAGAAGCTAAGTGGATTCGTAATTTTCTAGAAGATATTCCATGTTGGAAGAAATCGGTGCCGTCAGTGGTGATACATTGTAATAGCCTACTATCGGATGAGCACATAATGGGTTGTTTAACGGTAAATCTCGGCACATTCGACGTCGTCACAATACTGTTAGAGAGTTGATCACGAGTGGTGTTATCTCAGTTGATTGTTTAAGATCAATAGATAACATAGCGGATCCGTTAACTAAAGGCTTGAATCGTGATCAAATGGTTAAATTGCTATAGGGAATGAGATTAAAATCCACATCTTAAGGATGAGTATAATGGTAACCTATCCATGATGATTGGAGATCCCAAGAACTTGGTTCAACGGGAAAACTAAGTTATATGAGTCCATGTTGTAACACTTGGCCCTTCCCTAGAAAGCAAATAAGTGTTGAAGACTTGCAATGTGGTGAGGATAAGTCTTTTGACTTTAAATGATTCTTTATAAATGAGTATGACAAGATACTCGATAAGAGTCACCTATATAAGTGAGAAGTGGGGCCACTTCATGTGAAAATCACTTATGAATTCAAAGAGGGTGTTCATGGCTGAAACGGACCCAAACGTGAAAACTGACGAGATCGATGTGGTATTGTGTTAATACTATTGACTTAGTATACACTAAAGATGAATAGTTCAAGGCATCGCGTCCACTAGTCCACTGGTATGCTCAATTGTGCTAACTATGGAAGGTTCAAAACGACAAGTTACCTTTCCGTATGCGATATTACCTCACGAGAATTGAGCTTGTGTCTGCGTTCATGCAAGTGCATTTCCACTCATGTGGAGGATTGTTGGAAAATTATTTTGAACTTGTAAGATTCTTAATTAATTTGGCGGTTGTATATTTAATTCTTTGAGAATTAAATGGTTATTGAGGCATGTTATTTCTCAAAATATATTTTTTGATGAGTGAGAAATTAAATGCAATTTTTTGTGCACGTGTATTCGAGCTTGGATCTTGGACAATTGGTCATAGACCTTTCTAGGCCGAATTTGTTGTGTTAGTGGCTCATAAGCCCAGCCCACTATATAAGACTAATTAAGGATTGAAAGAAACTTGTATGGCAACATAAAGATAAAGCAAGCAGAAACTATTAAGGAGTTTTTGTATACATATAACTCAAAATAGATAAACTGCAGTAGTCTTTATACAATGATATATATAGTACTCTATCTACCAAACCCTAAAGGCATATAATCAGAATATTCTATTACAACCAAAGGTAATCCAACACACACCTAGCCTAGACCTTTCTTCTCACATGGGCCAATACTAGCACCCCTCATGTCTTGCTTTTCACTAGTGGACGAATGAATCTCTTCCTCATGCTGACTGGACTGTCCTTTATTTTCTTTATGTTGACTGGATAATTTGCATGCAATATTTCCCTTGCATACTACGGTATTGCTAACACTCCCCTCAATTCAAGTGAGGCAAAAGACAAGACGTGAAGCTTGTTCTTGAGCCTAGTGAAGAATTGCAAGGAAAGAAGTTTAGTCATGATATCTGCGATCTGATCAAGAGAGGGCACATGGCAAACATGACGAAGTTGAGCAGCGATAATTTCGCGAAAAAAATGAATGACAAGCTCGATATGTTTGGTACGAGCATGAAGGATGAGATTGGTAGAAAGGCAGATGGTGCTGGAATTATCAACCCATACGACAGGAACATGAGGCAAACTAATACCAAGTTCTTGAAACAGAAATTGGAACCAACATAGTTCAGTGATAGCAGAAGAGAGGCTCCTATACTCAGCCTCAATACTAGAATGAGAAACCATCGATTGCTTCTTTGAACCCCAAGAGATAAGATTTCCTCCAAAATAAACACACATGCGGATGTAGAACGATGGTCATCAATGTCCGAGGCCTAGTCGGAGTCGGAAAAGCCATCAAGATCAAATTTTCGAGTTTGGACGAGGTGAATTCCATGATCAAGAGTACCGATGACATAGCGGAGTATTCATTTCACCACTTTCCAATGAGTATCCAAGGGATTAGACATAAATTGATTAACTTTGTTGACGGCAAAAGAAAGATCGGGACAAGTAATGGTGAGGTATTGCAAAGCACTCACAATACTACGATACTCCTTAGCATTGGATAGATGACTGCCAACAAATTTGGAGAGTTGGATATTGGAAACCATGGGAGTAGAAGAGGACTTGGCAGTGAGCATATTTACTTCGGAACGAATGCCACTAGTATACTTTCGCTGATGTAGATGAAGGTCGTGACTAGTGTGGGAAATCTCAATACCCAAGAAATGATGAACGAGACCAAGGTTCTTTAAGGAGAAAACATTGTTTAACTGAGTGATGGTAGATTGAAGAAGAGAAGGAGAAGACTCGGTGATTAGTATGTCATCCACATAAACCAACAAATAAATAGTAGAAGAGCCATAATGCTTGAATAAGAGTGAATGATCAGCCTTGAATTGTATAAAGTGCATGCGTACAAGGGCAGCCCAGAATGTAAGAAACCAAGATCTGGAGGCTTGTTTCAAGCCATAAATAGCCTTATAGAACTTACATACCAAAGGAGAGGAAGAACCAGAAGTCTCAAACCCGGATGGTTGTCGCATGTAAATGTGATCATCCAAAACACTATTGAGAAATGCATTATCAACATCCAAATGAAAAACATTCCAAGACCTCTGGACAGCAAGTGAAAGGATGAGACATATGGCCGTAGGTTTAACCACTGGACTAAACGTTTCATGAAAATCAAAACTGGGTTCTTGGGTGTAACCTTGAGCAACGAAATGTGTCTATGTTTACTTTCGGCCAAACTGTTTTGTTGTGGTGTGTAGGGACAAGATATTTAATGATGGATGTCATGACTTTGGAAAAAAGATGTAAGACTTCTATACTCACCCAACGGGGGGGGGGGGCCCCCCCCCCCCCGCCCCGAGGGGGGGGGTTTTGTGAGGTTTTTTTTTTTTTTTTTTTTTATTTTTTTTTAAATTTTCTCATTCTCAAAACAAACACGTCCCCCCCCCCCCCCCCCCCCCAAACAGTCAGATTGGATGGATTTAATTTTAGTGTTTAATTGGTTTTCAACAAGAGTTTTGAAAGACAAAAACACATTAAACATTTCCCCTTTGGTTTTGAGTAAATAAATTCATACATATCTGCTAAAGTGATCGATAAAAATGACATAGTAGACAAAACCATTAGAGCTAGCGATAGGGACAGGACCCCATAAGTCAGTATGAATCAGTTCAAGAGGTGTGACATGTTTGTTTTGAGAATGAGAAAATGGAAGTCTATGCATTTTTGCAAGAACACACGGCTGATACAAGGTAGTAGATTTTATTTCATGAAAAGGGAGAGTACAAGAGTGCAAAGCTCTTTACACAATGTTAACATCACAATGCCCTAGTCTATTGTGCCAAACTTCTAGAGCAAGAACACTACTAGACTGAACAAATGCAGTTGAGGGAGGAAAAGACACATAAGTCGTCTGTGGCCTTTAACTGGAAACAGTAATGGGACGTGGAGCATGGCTACTACAGGAGGTGGGATGGAGCTGGAATTGATAAAGACCTCCATTAAGGGAACCCTTGAGAAGGGTGGCTTTGGAATCATGGTCCTTCACAAGATAAGAATCAAGATGAAACTCAATAAAAATATTATTATCCTTAACAAATTGAGAGACACTAAGGAGGTTCTTAGTGATGTGTGGGACATGTAAGAGTTTGTTTAGGACAAAACATCTTGAAGAAGAAGGGTTGGATAAAAGACTTTTACCTATATCAGCAATGTTAACCCCTTGTTCGTTGCCCATTTGTAGCTTGAAAGGCCCTTGATATTCAGTGGCTGCATTTAGATTAGATAGATCATAGGAAACATGATTGGTAGCTCCTGAATCAGGAGCCTCTGTTGGTCTGGTTGTTTCCTATATGAGAGTAAGTTTGAGCCATATAATTGAGGGAAGGTTGTGAGTCATCACTGTTGAATGTAGTGGATTTTGTTGATTCTAGCCTGCTCTCAAAGCTAAGTAATATAGAATGAACATCCATTGCAGACCAAACATCAAATCTAGAACTTACAGTAACTACAACCGAGTCATATTCATTGCCAAGACCATTAAGAATATGCATAATCTGATCTTCATCAGTAACTTTGTGTCCAACCGAATTTAATAAGTCACAAGTTGTTTTGATTTTTGAAAGATATTCAGTCATGCTAAGATTATCTTTCCTTAAGGTTTGCAGTTGAAGTTTGTACTGCATTACCTTTGCTCTTGATTGGTTTGCAAAATTTCTCTCCAAAGCACTCCATATGGAAGCTGCTGAAGTTAAACCTACAATCAACACCATGATGCTCTCAATAAGAGAGGACTGTATCCATGCACATATAGTTTGGTCTTGTCTCTCCCATGTTGTGAAGTCTGGGTTGAAAGAGCGATGTGTCGTATCTCCTTTCTTTTCATCTATCCACATGGGTGGTGGTGTAGTATGGCCAGTAAGGTAGCCTTCCAGTCTATAGCCTCGTGCAGTAGCTAAAATTTGTTGTCTCCATATTAAGAAATTTGTGTCTTTCAGTTTGGCTGGAGTGGGTATATTATGGAGGAAAATGAGTAAATTAGTAGCAGATCCTTCTGTAATGGATTATCGTGAGGATTCTGCCATTTTTTATAAAGAAGAAAGGATAGGAGGATGTATCAAGAGACAGGTAGGATCACCTGCTCTGATACCATGAAAGAAACTTGTATGACAACATAAAGATAAAGCAAGCAGAAGCTATTAAGGAGTTTTTGTATTCATATAATTCAAAATGGATAAACTGCAGTAGTCCTTATACAATGATATATATAGTACTCTATCTACCAAACCCTAAAGGCATAAAATCATAATATTCTATTACAACCAAAGGTAATACAACACACACCTAGCCTAGACCTTTCTTCTCACATGGGCCAATACTAGCATCCCTCATGTCTTGCTTTTCACTAGTGGACGAATGAATCTCTTCCTTATGCTAACTGGATTGTCCTTTATTTTCTTTATGTTGACTGGATAATTTGCATGCAATATTTCCCTTGCATGCTACGGTATTGCTAACAAGGATTAATTAGTATAGTATTGCGTGCCCAATTGCTTAATCATTAGCCATGTCCTTTGGTTGTTTGTAATCAGCTAGAAGGGAGCCTTTTAGCTGTCCAATTATGAGGTGAAACTGCCGGTAATGATGACTCTCATCATGAATCAACCTTCCATCTCCCTTATGAGCTCCTATATAAAGGGGATCTTAGAGATAGTTTGATCAACACATTATCATTTCTCTCTATCACCTTCACTAGTTATCTTTTGCTCATTTTAGTGTTCTAGTCATTTAGTTTGCTCGGTTCTCTCTATCGTTAAGTTCGTCTGGGCTTTTTCGAATTTTGGTGCTGATTTCGATAGGGATGTAGTCATTTATCTTTGGGGACGATACGTCGGACCGTGAGCACTATCCGGGGCGTCATCTTCCGAAAAGAGACCTTTCTCGACTCGACTTATTTTTGTTTCACTATTGGAATCTCCAAGCTTTGTAATTACTCGTTATCTCGATTTAATAAAATTTCTATTTATTGTTACAAGCTCTGCTCGCCATATGAGTAGACATGATTCATATCATTCTTAAATTTGATTATGAATAGTGCATATATAACTTGATTCATCTAAAAGATCATAACATAAAAGAAAAAAGAGTAAGAAAGGCAAAGTTCAAAAGGTTGACGGGCGCACAAGATTATTACAACTAAGTTGATTGAATAAAAGATGGAACTCTTAAGTAAAAATTACACATCGATAAGTCTTGCAATGTATGATCATACATATGTAATCCAATTAAATTTTATGAGTTTGAACCAAAGTAAAAACAAAAAAAGAGAGAAAATCAATGAACGTATGACACGCACTGTTGAAATTGATGTATTTATTATTGTTTCTTTGTTAAAAAATACAATGTCATTTACTTAAAGTTCCAATGTAATGGGCAACTTGCCACCACAAGACACATCAAACATAAAACTCCCGCCCATAAATCTACTTTCGAATTTTAATTATTATCCTCCTTCATATTTAATAATAAGCCGTGGAAATTGAACCAACATTTTCAACACATTTACTACTTCAAATTCACTATTGTTTCTAGTGTCTATTTACACAAGAGGTGAACTTGACATTTGGCATGCATACTTAATTCATATTGAAATTAGTCAGTCATTTGTGGACCAAGTAATGCTTGACTATATTAATTATACTCCTATTTTTTATGATTATGTACTGCTTTACTATTTTTTTTTCAAGTGTTATATTTTAAAATTTTATGAAATAATTACATTTTTCTCACTTTATCCTTTCTCTATTAAATGTACTAACATAATATTTCAAACCACAAATCAATCAATAAGATATAAATGTAAATTATCTATTCTCTTTAGCATACGAAAAAAAAAAGATGTTACTTATTAAAATACTTATCAAGTAAATAATTTCTTATTAAAACATTAATCGCATATCTTATAAGTTTAATCCTAATTAATAAACAGATTAACCTATAATATTTTTATTATGTTATTCTAACTTATACCGCTTAGTAAATGACCACTAATTTTATATATAGTGTACCTGGATATATGACTATGAAGTGCATGCATGCATCCAACTTATAAATTGTGTGTGGTAACTATCACTAAATAAATATTGCTACAATATTGCACTTATATCTTAAATATTACTTATATAAGTAGATTTGTTGCGCTAATCATTTATATTATCTAGAATCCTCAGATTGATCTATTTTATGATTATCTTAATTAATAGTTTGTGTTGGTTCATTAATTAAGTTTGGTATGCAAAGCAATGCAAATTGGAATTCCAAATCATCTGATACGACAGTTAATTTGGTAGAGAAGGGTGGATGGTAGTCCACATCAATTTGGATATTTTTGAACCACCAATTAATTGAATAATCTTGTAATCCAATCTTCTATTTTACCGATTAAATATCACAAATAATATGGAGAGAAAATAAAAGAGAAAGAAGTGATAAAAACAGGAACGGCTGTAGAAAATAAATCTATGAGGTTATAAAACTCTACAACTTTATTCACTTATTTATAAATGGTCCACTTTACAAAAAATATACATAAATAAATATTCTAATAGTAATGTCCATAAAATCATATTATTTATTACAAATAATAACATGTTGTTTTATGTTAATTAATATATGTTATGCTTTTAGTCAGTTAACATTGTTGTTACGGAGTAGTACATATTTAGGATTAGGTAATAAAAGTAAAAGTTAGGCCTAATCCATCATTTACCAATTATTATTCGTGTCGTCGATGTATCAGGCAAAATTATATATAAGTCGATCTTGATTTCATGATTTTTATCAGATTCTCCTATTTTATCTTTATAATACTACCAATTCTACTAAAAAACGCATTTTATAGTAACGAAATAATGATAGAAAAAATTTTTGTTTCTAAATTTTAAGGAATTAACAATGAAATTTTTGTGGAATTGTTGTTCAATTTTTAATAACAAAATTAGTGAATGGAATAATCCATTATTAAAATTTAGTAACGGAATTTTCCATTAAAATTCCGTTACTAAAATTGAAAAAACCATTTTAGAAACGGAAATTTCGTTACAATTCCGTTGTTATATAGTAACGGAATATATTCTGTTGTTAATTTTTTTTAGCAGCCATCAATATTACTATGAATAAATTTGTTACTAACATCTTTAGTAATGAAATTTCTTGTTTTAGTAACGAAAAGTTCTGTTGCTAAATTAATTTTTTTTTAAGTACAATCAACTTGAATATGTATAACATGATCCCATTTTAATTTTAATTTTAGTTGTGGTGTGTTTTTAGCTATGTATATTTTTACAATAAATTGTCCAAAATTAATAATTATAATTATGGTGTAGAAAATCCAACTTACATTGAAAATAATGTAATAAACTTTTTCATTTTATCTTATCTATTAAATACTCTCAACGGTTCATTTGACTTGACACATTTTATTATTATAATACACTCATATGAATATAAAACGTGTCAAGTAAAGTGAGCCGGGGGAGTAGTATTTAAATGTATAATTGAAAAGTCTATTTTAAATTATCACATTGCAAATAATTATTTATTAATGTCCGATTATAAATTATTAAATAATAAAACGAGTAAACATTTGCAATCAAATTAGAAAAATTGTTCCTAAAAGTCCTTGCCAGATTCTTAATTGGAATTGACATTTGTTACTTCTTGCCACCATATGAATTAATTTTTATTCATTATTATTATTATTATTATTTTTTTTTTTTTGTTTATCGTTACATCACATGCATGTAGAAGCTATAGTTACATATAATTGGTGCAACTCCAAACAAAATTGATCAAATGGTAACTAACAATTTCATTTTGAACTCAAATTTAATTTTATCATATATAGTAAAAACTCGTGATTTGTTAGCCAAATAATTGTAGTGAAATCGATATATCTATATAGAAAGGTGTGTCATGTGTGTGTATATATAATGTAGCTAGTGGTATCTACGTGTAAGGTACTACACAACGTCATGCGCACGATGATATACTCTTATCAAAGCCACATACATATATATATATATATAAAGTTTACCTTACCACTAATACATATATGTATTAAACTTCTACAATCGACTTATATATATGTATATATATATATATTATTGTAGCACATATATATATACGTATGAAATATTATAAACTATACAATTAATTTAATAAGTATGCAAATATATAAGCAGAGGGCATTCTGCAACGTTGATACATTAGTGATCGTTGTTTGGTCAGTAAAATTTTTTAATTATGGAGAAATGAAAGGTGAAGTATCATCGTATATAAGCAAAACACTACTAATTAACCTTCCAATAAACATCTTCCAATAAACATGAATATTGAACTTGGGGTTTTGGCCGATCCGGATCTAGAGATTTATATCCAATTTTTAGGATTTGAGTTCTTCAAATTTTAGACTCCTGGATTCAGATTGGATTTGGAATTTCTAAATTTTATCCAATATTGGATCAAAAATTCGCATGAGATCTAGATCCGGTCCTAATTCTGCATGTGGACCTGTCAATTTAATTATATTATATATATATATATATAATATGTGGATAATTATAATAAAAATATATCTGCATTAACTAAAAATAAATCTGAACCATCCACATTTTTCATCCAATAGATATAATTAAATTATACCCTAATCAATAAACTTTAATCAGAAAGAATAACAAATTCCATTTTTTTAGGAATAAAATATTTTAAATAAGATACATAGAAAAATTATCTTTTAATATGTACCATTGATCTAAATAATGTAACAGTCAAGATTTATTTTTAGTTAACTCACAAAGAACCATTTTTATTTGATCTCTTTCATAATATATATATATATATATATATATATATATATTATTTTAAATATAATTCAATCAAACCATAAATCTCTTTTACTTCTTCAACTCATACCTTCTTTAGGATGTTAAGATATTGAAAGTAGGTGCAACATTTAAGATTTTCTTGAATATTTGAAATTTGGATTTTAATTGATTTTTTCACAACTCTTTTGGCACATCAATAATTGTAAAATTAATTAAAAAAATATTTATGACTCATTTTAAATTGTTGTAGTGCTTTGTATGAATTATAGTATTTTTTTTCAATTGTTGTAGTGTTGTTGATTTAAATTATTATCATGATTTTATTATAATTTTAGCATATTTAAAATTTAGAATTTATTAAAAAATAAAATGCATGGATTTGGATCAGACTTGCAAACTAACGAATTTGATGGGTCTT
Organism: Leonotis leonurus; assembly: GCA_026898415.1. NCBI lineage: Eukaryota > Viridiplantae > Streptophyta > Magnoliopsida > Lamiales > Lamiaceae > Leonotis > Leonotis leonurus. The sequence continues at coordinate 59,574 of JAPKLX010000236.1, read as the reverse complement.
GACATGAATCTTAATTTTTAAATCCAATGAATTTGGGTTACATCTGAATCCAAGTCACATTTTCTAAATCCGAATGCAAACCAAGTCAGATCCGGTCCAAAGTTGGCTCATTATTATCTCTACTTAGTACAACTAATTTATTTTTTAAAATTGACATTCCAAAATGCAGTTTCTTTTTAATTCAATTTGGAAGTCATATCATAGTACAATTAATTTAACAAGCACCAGTGATTTTGTTAATATTTGAAATAACCTAATGGCTAAATAACATTAAAGATGATTGGGTTTGGTTTTACTATGACCTAATTTGCAAACATTTAAATAAATTGATAATAGTGATAATGCGTGAGGTCTTTTCTTAAGATGGAGATAAGCCAAAAGGTGGAACAGTACTTTAAGAATTGCCACTAATCTAATATAAATAATAGTATTAAAACCAATGATTTGGTAATCAGCAAAAGTAATTAGCTTCAGCTGTACTCAACTAAGTTAGCTATCAATGTAATAGAATTAGGTCCTTAATTCCTTTTTTCCCCTTTCAGAACCATTAACCTAAATTTAGGTCATTTTATTTATTTCAAATCGGAACAACTCATCAATATTTCTGTATTTAAATACATGTACAAATCTACAATTCGAAGAAGAAAAAAAAACTAGTACAAAGAATTGTAAGAAATTGAAGAAAGTAGTGCAGAATTTTCCTGATTTGTGTTCTCTAGGTCATTGACTAATTTGTTCATTTTAGGGAGGGCAAAAGGCTCTACTCATATTAACCAGGCTTTACTGATATTAATTGTATGTAATGTAATGCGAATCTTTTATTGTTTGATGGTATATATTCTAATGCTTCATGGTATGACATTTCATTATATTAATAAGATAGAAACACACGACATAATTAATAGTTTAAGATATAAATATATATATTTTTTATTTATATATAAATTTTAAATCATAATCATGTCACATATCACGATCGTATTAATGTAATAGATAATATTACACCGTTAGAGAATAAATAATTTCATTCTTCAACAATCAGTACATGCATCCACTTTTATGAATTACTTTTCCTTTTTGAATATATATATATATATATATATATATTATTTGTCAAAATTATCTTAAGACCATGAATTTTGTGTATTGGTACATGTGTTACATAACAAATTGAATAAATAAATTATGTTAGACACTTAGACCTCTATTTAAGAATACCCCATTTAATAATAAATTTTTATGGTCCCAAAAGTATAAATTAATAGAAGTTTAATTAGTGAATATTGAACAAATAGGGAGACGTATATAGTGCTCTAGATCCAAATATTAACATGAAGGTATAGGACAACAAAACAATGATATGTTTGAATATATGTGGGCGTGGAGAAAGCAGATCAGAGAGAGTTATTACTTAATTATTATTGCTGATATTTAATTAATTAGGTCATTTAATTTGCATGGCTTTCCTGAACTCATGTTAAAAATTTTAGTGATAATTAATAAAGAAGAAAAGCAGAATCTTGGTGGTAAGTTAAAGTGAATCCATAGTCCACTTTGGTTGTGCAAATTAAGAAATATTACTAGCAACTAAGACAAATTAATTATAAGCTAGAGACATGCATATGTTAATGATAGTAAATAAATAATGTTGGGAAACTGGAAAAGGAAGAAAAGTAGGGCATGAGGTAGTTACTTAGTTTCTTGTCGTGTCCTCATTTCGCCACATGTATGTATACATATATATATTGCATATATACCCATGAGCAGATCATCACAATTCATAACAACCTAAAACACAATCAAATTTGATTGTGCAAGCTGACACACAGAAACATATATCCTAGTATTCCTCAAAGGATAGTGCAGAAGCAGAATCTGCAAGAAAATGGTGCAGGGCAAGGAAAGAAAAGGAGTAGAGTGGAGCATCAACGTCAGTGATGGAACGTCGAAAGTTCTAGAAGCAGAGCAGTGCAGAAGCAGAATCTGCAGAGGATTCATGGGGCTCTTATCAAGAGTGGGAGGCTTCTTTGAAAGAGCATGGAGAATAGCAGTGAATGAGCCAAAGAAAGTCATACATTGTGTCAAAGTGGGGTTGGCACTCTCCTTTGTTTCACTCTTTTATTACATGAGGCCTCTGTATGATGGTGTTGGTGGCAATGCCATGTGGGCAGTCATGACTGTCGTCGTCGTCTTCGAGTACACCATTGGTACGTAGGTTTCTTGATTTCATCTTCATGCATCATCTCTATCTCTTCCCCTAGCTCCCTCTAGATCTCTTTCTAATTTTGAATGAATGAATGAATGCAGGGGCTACACTAAGTAAGTGTGTGAATAGAGCAACTGGGACATTCCTAGCAGGAGCATTAGGTGTTGGTGTTCATTGGGTTGCAAGCCAATCTGGGGAGAGGTTTGAGCCCATTATTCTTCAAGCCTCAGTTTTCATTCTTGGTAGGTTTTACATTAATTCTCACAAAAATATTCTTCTATATGAGGAGTGGATGCATGGAACTGACTAGTCATGCTTATACGCAGCTACTGCAGCCACGTTCTCACGGTTCATACCGTCGATAAAAGCCCGGTTCGACTACGGGGCAATGATCTTCATCCTCACCTTCAGCCTCGTCTCCGTCTCCGGGTACCGTGTGGAGAAGCTGTTAGAGTTGGCTCATTATCGGCTCTCCACCATTGCGATAGGGACATCTATCTGCATCATAACCACCATTGTTTTCTGCCCTGTCTGGGCAGGAACTGAGCTCCACAACCTTATTAATAACAACATGGAGAAGCTCTCTGATTCCTTAGATGGTAATAACTAATAATTTAATCAAAACAACTAATTGCATAGCAACAGCATTCAAGCGCAGATAAAATGTTCTGAACTAATGAGTTGTTCTCCTACCAAATCAGGATGTGTGTCAGATTACTTCAGCAGTAACAAGACTGAAGAAAAAGCACTGCAAGGCTACAAATGCGCCCTTAACTCTAAGGCCACCGAAGAATCCTTGGCGAATTTCGCTAGGTGGGAGCCTGCCCACGGTAAATTCAACTTCGGACACCCATGGCAAGAGTATGTCAAGGTCGGAGCTTCGCTCAGAAGCTGTGCCTACTGCATCGAAGCCCTCAACGGGAGCATCAATTCCGAGGCTAAGGTAATAATCATATTTCTACTTTCATCTCTACTTCACTTGTATGTTCTAAGCTAGTTTTCTCATAACTAAACTTTGTTCTGTGGTGACTAACTGAGCAGGTTCCGGATACACTCAAGAAGCATTTCAGCAACTTCTGTGTAAGGCTGAGCAACAAATCCTCAGCTGTAATGAAAGAATTGGCTTCTATCATGAGAAGCACCAAGAGATCATCCAAGATTGACTTCATGGTGGAAGAGATGAGGGGTGCAGTTCAAGAACTCGAGGAGGCTCTAAAACTGCTGTCAAAACAGCCCCTCCACCCGGCTGAGGCCAAAACCGGGGATGCTCCTTTCATTGTAACTCTCGTGGAAGCAGTCCCGTTAGTCACAGTTTCGTCGCTGCTGATAGAGATGGCGGCCAGAACAGAGAAGCTTGCAAAGGCAGTTAATGGAGTGGCGGAGAAGGCTGAATTCGAGGCTGAAACTGCCGAAGAAGCAACGAAAGGGAAGACGAGCTCAAAAAGAGGAAACAAGGTTGATCAAGAACATGACAAAGAGGAAGATGAGGCAATGAAGACCCTTCAGAAGGTCTGAGTTTGTGAGAATTTTTTAACTAAATTTGTGCTTTCTTTTAGTAAGCTGATTTAGGCCATGTATAGCAAAGAAAATTGCTGTGAAATACCGTGGTGGTACAAAAGTTCTCAAGAAATTTGGGTATATATATATATATATTTTTCTGAACAGAGAGGAGATTGGCAACTTACTCTAAAAATATGAGCTTTGCATTCTGTATTTCAAGAAAATTTATGGCAATTTATTGACATAAACTTAAGTTGTAGCAAAATGGGCATTTCTTATTTCCTCCCTTTTCGAGGGAGAGAGAGATGATCAAGAAAACCAACAAAGATAACAATTTATCAACAGTTTTCACCAAATCAAACATACAAATCAGCCTTGTGTAATGTCACTTTCCTTAAATTTAAACAATACAACATAGGCATTAGGCCATATCATGCCATCACCTGATTTTCTGGCTGCTGTTAGTCACCACATCTTCTTGAGATATTTCTTCATTACCACCCCAACCAAGGTTAAGAGCCAGATCCTCGACAGAAACCTTAACAACATCGGTTCGGACACCAATATCAGTAGCATATCTACTAACGCAGTACATTCCTGCTGTCATTGTGGCGACACCCACAGGACTTGGCATCAGCAACTTGAGAGGCGATGAAAGAAGAGCTGCCAATGGTGCACCAATGACAGAAGAAGCCTGCCCGCTTCTTCCCACCCCTAACCGGTCAACTGTGAGGAGTCCCGTCTTGCAGTACAAGGCGAAATCCTCACAGTTATTCTGGAAAACATCGTAGTTCCCAAACCCATTCCGGAATAGATGCATTGCTCGGTGAATGACTATCTCGGGTGAATCTGATGCTGCTGTTGTGCACGTGCCTCCTCTTACTTTAGCAAGGAAAACGGAGGGGCTCACTCCATACTCAAAGGAATAGAGGGAGCCGTTCTTGAGGAAGCAGTTGATGCAGGAGAGGACAACTCCACTGTTTGGCTGGCTGAGACCACAGTCAGGAAATGTGGGACACTCTGCAGTGATGCTGTATGGTTCATCGTTGGATGTTGAAGAGGTTGAGACACGCGTAAAATGAACAACTTTGCTGCTTCCGACAAAGATACCTGCAGAATTAGATAGTCCAGGATAGGTAATAACTTCTTTACTCCAAAGGAGAAAACTCATTATTCAAAGTTCATGCATTCATGTAAAGCCATAGAAATTAGAAATGAAGAAAACATATGCTTATTGACGATAAATAGAAGGGATTTGAGAAGAAAGTGATCAAAGATATCTGCAGAATACATCTATTTTGCACAAAATGCACATCTGCTTCAACTTTAGGCATGGTGTCACTATCATGCTATATACAGTTTTCTTAGAGTAGATGACGGAGCTATACGAATAACATACTTAAGTATCAAATTGAGAATGAAGTATCAGAAAACAGAAGCTCGGCCTATCATAGAGTGCATCTTGAAGCAAAATATGTTTATCACTTCTGAATTTTACCATGAAGACCATGGGAAAAGGTCAAGTCCACAAAAGAGAATGGCAATCAGAAACACAGATTCAAACTACTCAATTCTCTATCTTTGCATTCACATGGTAATAGACCTCCTTCGAAAGGAAAGGATCCATCATTTGGTTTCTTTTGGAGTTAAAACCGACGTGCATTGGAGAGAAAAGTCGATTTAGCTACGAATTCCAGATAACATATTCTTAGCCTATGCTTTACTTCATACATTGGAAAATACACTTACTTAATTGGAGACTCAATGGTTAATATAATTAGAGGCAACAGGATCAATGAACACAGATCTTAAATCATTTATGCATCTCTTTTTCCATCTTGATTCTTGCCTAACTTTAGTTTTTCCTGTCACAAAGTATTTAGGAATCCGCCTAGTTCTTAACATCAGAAAATAATTATATACATTGTACAAAACAGATGAGAAGCCAAATTCATCATAATACATTTAAAGGGAAAACACAACAGAACCCAAAATTGAGAGCGAAACAATGACATTATAACCCGCGAATGAATACTTGCAATAACAATGCTCAACTAAAAAGGGCAAAGCACGTTCAAGAAACCAAGAATAAAGCACAATTATAGTAGTATTGTTCAGTTCTCTACCATGATGAGAGTATGCAAAGACTGCTCTGTAAGTGTAGATATGATCCCCAGGCTTGATCTCACTCCTCTCCACTCTGTTTGAGAGCAAACCCATCTCTCCTTCACTTGATTCAACCCTAAACAGGATCCCCACAAGTATCTCGGTGATTTCTGCTAAAACCTTGCACAAGAATTGAATTTTTGTGTGGAAATAGACACAAATAACCGTTTCTTTGGCGGGATGAGATGGGTTTGCAGAAATTTGTTCTCAGCGGCATCTATGAACAAAATCTATACATGGATGGAAAGGCTATTGCATTTGCATGTTGATGTTGGGCCTTTCTTTCTCTTTTTCGGATTAATAATTGTGTCTCTTTTTTCTTTATTATTACTATGCAATAATTTTTTAGTTAGAGTTTAAATAAAAAAGAAGATTCTTGATATGGGTATCCAAGGTAAGTTTCATTCATGTTCGCCTTAACAACATTCATAAAGATATGCTTTGCTTTTCATGTACGTATGCCTTTTGTTAGTCCTATCTCTCTCTCTCCCACCAAAATTATAACGTTAAGTAGAAAGAAGTTACATGTAAATTAAATTAAAGACGCACAATAGTAACTAATGTAAATGGTATGTTGTGCTTGACATGATATCTATATTGCCCTACAAACATTTTGTATCGTTTTTGAGCATCATGAAGATATGTAGTAGAGGTCGTCATTTTCTATCATTCTTACTCATATTCTCTTTTAAGGTAGTGTATGTTTTTGTTCTTGCAACTATCAATATTTCATATGACTTCACTTAATTTGTCCCATTGTCTTTTTTGTGAACGTTGAATTCAATATGTTCCATACAAAAGAAATAAACAACTATTCAAAATTAGTATGGCCTCTTTTCATATTTTAATCTTTTTCTTTAATACTCTTAGTTAATACTAACGAGACAAATTCTGTGGAGCAGATGAAATATTAACTACTAGTATTCACTTGTAAAAGAGTTGTGTGTTAAAGTTGATGTATTAGTAAATGTCAAGTTATAGCTATCAAGGCAGAAAGTGGGATCAAGTTATAGATATTCTTCGTTGTAGGTGCGAAGCACTGCCTTTCATGAACTTAGGATTGGGTGTGTGGTGTCGACAGAAAAAAACTTTTGATTGGAATTATGTGGTGGATAAAATTAGGAAAAGGCTGAGCAAGTGAGGAAATCTCAAGATTTCGTTAGCGGGAAGAATTACTTTGGTAATTTCTGTACTCTTACTCTCTCCGTGTTTAAGGCTCCGATGATAATTTAAAAAAAATTGCAATATCTTCAACAAGCGTTTATGTGGGGCGGAGGGAAAGGAACATAAAAATCATATGGGCAAAAGGGCAGCGATATTTCGCTTCCAAAAGATTATGGAGGCTTTGGGGTTAAGGATCTTGAATGCTTCAATAAGGCTTTATTGGGAAAATGGGCTTGAAGGGTATTGGAAAGGGGGAATGAGTTGTGGGTTGATATTGTGAGGAGCTGTGTAAGAAGGAGGGATTGGTGTTTGAGTGGTGTTGATTTGATTAATTGGAAGGGGGGAATGAGTTCTGGGTTGATATTGTGAGGAGATATGTAAGAAGGAGGGATGAGTGTTTGAGTGGTGTTGATTTGATTAATTCAGAGAGGCGTGAGAGAAAGGGTGGTGGGGGAGAGGTTATTCAAAGCCTTAGGGACAACGAAAGGGAGTGGTTTTTAAGTCGATTAAAGAGGCATGTGGGATGGGGTGCAGACGTCTTTCTGGCATGACATATATGTTAGAGTTTGTATACCCCAAAATATGCTTTATGTTTGAACGATATATCAAATCTGATTTCAGTTCCATTTTAATGAGAATAAATATTTTTATCATTGGTTTATTATTTATTATTATTATATAGTGAATTGCAAACAAGTCCACTTATTACAATTGTAGACTGTATGGTGGATCCATGATCACAGAAGGCAACACAGTCGGCTCCTTTGTGATATAAAGTCACAGTCTAGACAGACTTGGACAATCTAATTGGTAAAGACTACGATATCATTTGATGTCAGACTTGACCTTAGCCCCCAGAATGATGTCGATATGTATAAGAAAATACACATGTTTTGCGTATACATATTGAAAGGTAAGTTCTAACGTGTTGATACTTAGAACGAGGTCTCGGAAATTAGTTCATTTTTTAATCTGTAATGATGACATTAGTATAGGTGGTTGATTATATGCTGCTTTGATTCATCTGCGCTTAAGGATTTTTCGGAACCCTAAATAGTGATGTCTTGGGCGGTAGTAATTGGCTTAGCCAGAAGTGCTCGATTGTTAGTCATGCAGAATTGTGTCTCGATGACACGAGTTAACTAAATCCACGTGAGGCGTTTAGAAAGGTTTATTGCATAAGAAACTCGGCCGCTTGAGAATTTATTTCATATGTAATAATTAGGGTCTAAACTGGATCACTCAAGAATAAATATATTAATTAATTATGAGTTGTTAGCAAACTTAATTAATTAATGGATTTAGAAAATCTTAAACGCGGGAAATAATTAATGACAAGAGGGTTACATATGTAATTCGAATGAATCAAGATGAGTTCAATATTTATCCTATAGTGGAGTCGATAAATATTTATAATAGAATTGCACTTTATTGCATATCCATGAAGTAATTAATTGGATGACAAATTAATTTAAATTAATTAGTTTAAGTCTAAAGTGGACCAAACAATTAATTAAATTTAATTGGGTCCAAAGGTGACTTGGAAATTAATTTAATCAAATTATGGATTTGTCCAAGCTCATATTAATTTTAATATAATTCAAATTTGAATTTGAATTATAGTTGGTAACTGCAAGAGATAAAGGTGGGGATATAGTTATATTATTTGAGATCCAATTCATTATCCTTAGCTCACAATGTCTATAAAATGAACATAAAGAAAGAGTTGATTTCTCTCTCCCACTCACCTAGAAATCGGCACCCCCTTGGAGGTTTTAGACTCCAATTTTTCGAAAATTAAGGAAGCATTCCAAGCATTAATTTTCATTCTTCTTTTCTCCTATATTGCTAGATAATTTCGCCCACACGATATTCTAGTAAGTAGATTGAGAATAGGATATAAGTTCCTAAGGTTGGCACGTGGGAGATTGAGAAGAAGATTCAAATCTGTGTGGATTGCAGTTCAATAGCTAACGAATCAATTCGTTTCTCCATAAGTGGAGGATTTGCGTAGGAGAATGTATAAAATATTTAATTCCGCTTTTATATTCTCTTATATGCATAAGAATTAATTATTCATGTTATTAATTAAACATGTGGATCATGCGCGTTTATGAGCCCCTCATACGGGTTCCATCAATATGGGTAGGGAATAAGCACACCGAACTCCATTTATGAGGCTATATGAGCTAAGCCTTTTTAAAGATAGCTCTGTGGCTTTTGTTGGGAAGTGTGACGACCAAGGGTGGAGTTGGAGTATTGGGTGGCATCGGGATATGAGAGAGTGGGAGATAAACACGCTTGATAATTTGAACAATTTATTTATGTATAGGACAGCCAGCATGAACGAACGAGATAGGTGGCTTTGGGAACTTGAGTCTAATGGTGTTTACTCGGTACGTAGTGAGTATAATGTTATGTTAGAAAGAAAGCTTGCGATGGATCGGTGCAATAAGATAATATACAAGATGATTTGGAGTATGACAGTGCCGAAGGTGCAAGTGACTATATGGTGGATTATCTGTTTAGTATGTTTTTGTTATATTTTAGTGTGTCATTTTGTCATGTTTGGTATGTTTGTCTTTTGTTTCGTGTCGTTTTATTATTCGTTTTTATTTTGTTTGTTTTTTGTTTTGGATGAAGGAGGTGGAAAGGAGATGAAAATAGAGCTAGAATTGTGTCGTACTCATCCCATGGATGAAGCCGAGTGGGGCAGAAAAGACCGAGGAGAGAACGAGGAGAAAGGCCAAGACGACAAGGCAAAAGTTGGGACCAGCGCCCGCTGGGGTGCCTCTGCGGAGAATTTCATAAAGCAGGACCCAGCGGCCGCTGGCCTTGCAGGCAATACGCGGGCAGAAGCACAATGCCAGCGACCGCTGGCTGGCAGTTCCAACTTTAGTTTTTATTCATTTTTTTTTTGGCGTCATTTGGTGTGTGAACGATTAGACTAAGACAAAACACTTAGTAAATATTATCTTTACTTGTTTTTTAGTAGATAAGATCAACTTGGTATTTCAAGAGATTGAAGGATATTCCAATCTTGCTTTGTGAATTCGTAGTAAGTTCATATTTATGGAGATTTCTATGGTTTCATTTCTATCCATGGTTGGTTAATTACTTCTCTAGGGTTAGGTTATCTTTATCTATGGTTTAATGCTTTAAATTGATCTTGAACGGTTGTTTGATTTTTGCTTTACGAGTTTTATATGCTTGATCACCATATGGAACTCAAGATATGAAATGGATTGATATGAATTGTTCTATGTCTCATTTGTAATCAAACAACCAAACCTTATAATCGGAAACATAAAAAGGAAATCGTGTTTTGAAATGGATATATATTCTTTTAAGTGTGATTTGGATACGAGAGTAATAATCACTAATTAGTTTTAAAGAACACGAAAGTGATTGACTAATCAACTTAGGAGAATCTAGTTAAAAGCATGATTTGATCGAATAAGCATTGAACCTAGATTTAAGATAATCGTCACCCTAGATCTTTATTCTCTTGCTTACCTAATTTACCGTTTTCCGTTAATTAGCTTTAACTCTTATCTCTATCTGATTTAGAGTGTTCTAGGACTTGTTTTATTTCATAAAAGTGCTTTTAATCATTGCCCTGCATAGCCTTCCACGAGATTCGACATTCGGGTCGACTTTATGTGTACTACAATTTCTTAGTATACGTTTTTAGTCAAACAAAATTTGACAAATTTGTTTACCCTAAAGTGTGTACTCTAGGTTCTCGCAAATTATACGAGATCGATTGTGTATGACAAGCTAACCCCGGTCGGATCTCAATGGAAAGCTTAACAGGACTTCCTAATTCAAGTGCTACAGAATAAACAATAAGTCCTAAACATTCTAACCAAATAGCATATGTAAGATATTACAGGTGGCTTAGTTGTGGAGATTGGGTCATTTTGTTTAGAATGTACGTAATGTATATGATTTGTGTTGGGTACTCTCTCTTTTGAGTGAATAAGAATGTGGACTTTGATTCATGGCTTAATTACTAAATCCTAAATGCTCTGTAAAGAAAGCTACCCGATTGGTTATCCTAAATGCTCTATTGCTCTGTAAAAAGTTGGAGAACAACTATCTTGAGAGAGACACAACATTAATTGTTTGTCCTCTATATCAGATTGTGTCGTTTAGTTCATTTTCAATTCGTATTAAGTATAATTATTAATGTAAGATTGCTTAGGGGATTTTGCTCGGCTCCATTACTGATCCTACCTTTTTTTTGCTTGCTTTTTGATTATTTATATAGATTATGGATAACTCAAATCCAATAGAGCAAACATTCCAAAAAGACGGTCCAATAGTCGAAGAGCATCAGATAAATATTTATTAAATTCATAATTATTTCTTTTATTATTTAATATTTGTATATATATTATATTCTAATATTTTAAATATTATTAACAATTTTGATAAAAGGTGCAGATAAATGTTAACGAAGATAGCAATATAGAAACGGGAGGTAAGAATGACATTCAAGTGCAAGATATGAATGTTATGGGTGACTAGGGGAAAGAGCAAAATAATGAAGATGATCTAGATGGTGAATGTGAGGAAGTAGGTCATTTTGAAAGGAAAAAAAGAGGAAAAAAAATACTCATGTCATTTCTGGAGTTGATTATCCTACTTCTAATATTTATCTCGCTGTTATTTGAAGAGTCAAGCATATGTTGAATGAGAAGGAAAATCATCCTGATGAATTTGTTAGAGTGATGGTTAAGAAGATGAATGAGAAATTTGATAAGTATTGGGGAAATTGTAGTCTTTAGATGGCTATTGGAGCAATACTTGACCCTAGGTTTAAACTTAGGTTGGTTGATTTTGCTTTCAATAAGGTATATAATGAGGCTGATGCTCGTACGAATGTGATCAGGGTTCGAGATGCATTATATAGTTTGTACTTTGAGTATGTTGAAACCGATCATGCAAAGTCTCGAAAGGGTACCACTTCTGAAAGATGCTCTTCTACATGTGGAACTCCATATCTAAAGGAAAATTAGTACCTTCTAGTTTATCTATGTTTGATGAGTATTTGGACACTGTTGAAGTTAATGTTCCCTTGAAATCGGAGTTGGATATTTACTTAGAGAGGGTGTTTTTAGAAGTCAAAATGGGGATGCAAGCACCGAATTTGATGTATTAGGTCGGTGGAAATCTCAAGAATTGAAATTCAAAGTTTTATCCAAGTTAGCTCGTGATGATTTAGCTATTCTCATTAGCACAGTGGCATCGGAGGCCACATTTAGTGTCGGAACTCGAGTATTGGATCCTTACCGTTCAAGGTTAGCTTCTGACATCGTAGAAGTTTTGATTTGTGGAGGAGATTGGATTCGTCGACTTCACGGGATTAAGAAGCCGACTGTGACATATGTGAGTAATTTTTATCTATTTTATTCATTTGAGATATTGTCACGCCCGCTTTCTACTAATTCTAGTAAAGCCGGGAACATGACCAATGAAAGAATAAGTGACAAGAGGAAGATGATAAATATTCCATTTCATATCATAAGTAAGGACATATCCCGTAAATCGGGAAGTCAGAGTCATACGCTCGTTACATTACATAACCGAATTTAGAGTTTAATCTCAGATCTACTACATAAAAGTCTAGCAGCGGAACTTTCAGGATCGCATAACGAAATCCTACGTGTATGAAGACACGCAGAACCCCCAAGAGTCAGCTACTATGGAGTCCGACAAAAGCACGACAAAGCGCCCACATCTTCTTCATTCTTATCCTGCACGTTTAGAAATACATGCAGGGCTGAGTACAAATTGTACTCAGTAGACACGTGCCGAAATCGCACACATACATATATAACTGTCAAGCCATTCGAGTGAATCATAGGGATTTTGTCTCTAAAGCACCTATGTTCACAAAATCATTTATTGAGAAAGTTCTAGTTTGACTGCAGTCCTAGTTCTTTGTAATCAACCATATCTGAAGTTTCTACGCGCCGGGGAAGTGGCCACTACCCACAGACGCTCGACCGGTCAACATCTAGATGACTCACGGTCTTGTGTACACTAGTCCGAGTAGCATATCTAATGTACTGGGACCCGAATTCGATTATACATATAACAGATAGGCATCATACATAAATCAAAACATTTATGGCAAGACAGTGCTTTTAAAAAAATAACTCATTTCATTTGAAAGCATACACACATATATTTTCATAGGGTAAGAAAAGCCTACTTGAATGGTCTTGATAGGTGTTTGCCTTGTTCTCACGATGCGGATCCGACCTCTCGTCGAAACCTTTCATAAGAATCTCGAGTGAGATATCATCTTCTAGTGTTTTTAACATATTCTAAGTATAAAGAATATTTTCCTTTTATGGCTTGGGAATTATTCTCAAATCTCTACTCAACTATTATACGAGTCCAAAAATTGAAATTCTAGAGGGGTCGTTAATGATGGTTTCTAAGTCACCTTACGATTCGGTAATTTACTATATCCAATAATTAATTATTGGGCAATATATATATATATAAGGTATTTCTAATTTAATATTTTGATGTTTAAATCGAAATAACTAATTTATCTAGATTAAACTAACCTCAAAAATCCTATTCTAAATGTGATTTATAATTTAATCATTTCTTATGATCAAATTTCAAATACTCAATTAATTTCTAATTTGGCAAATTGAGTTCAAATTTTATAGAAGAATTCTATATACATAGTCTAACTTATGAATTCAAATTAACCTATAACTAATTAATCCAATTTTAATTAATTGCATGAGTCATAGCTCGTTAATAATTTACTAATTCATCCGAATTAAATTAAATTAGTGCGTTCTAATTCTTTATTTCGGCCCGTAAAGTTTAAATCTCGACCCGGCTAATTTTACTATACTCGGCCCGTCTAATATTTATTTCCAAGACTAACTATTTCTAATTATAAGGTTTAATTACTTTATTTTAATATCAAGCCCATACTTAACCAATTTAACTATTACTATAATATCATATATATATATATATATATATATACATATATATGTGTGTGTGTGTACGTGTACATGCATGGGAATGCTTTTCCCTCTTCGCCCTTCCTTCTTCTTCTCTCTCGTCGTCTCTACTCCGCTCCTTCCATCTCTGCCTCTCCGATCACCACCGCGCCACCATCACCACGGTCCAGTGTCGTGATTTTACTCATTCAAAACTTCTCTCTCTCTCTCTCTCGTTCTGCCCTCTATCTCCCCCGTCGCCTCCTCTCTCTCGCTCTTTCTTCTTCTTCTTTCTTCCTTTCCTATCTCACTATTTCTTTCCCACAGACACGCAGCACCGCTGCCACCTTCCATTTCTCCGTTTCTTCACGTCGTACTACCATCATCGCGCAGCTCCGTGCTCCTGCTCACGCACCGCCACAGCGCTGTTCTCGCAGCCGCAGCAGCAGCGCCGCCACAGCAACGTCGCGGCAGCAGCAGCAGCAGCTCGCAGCTCGCAGTAGCATCGCGGCAGCAGCAGCAGCAGCTCGCAGCTGCATCGTCGGGCTCGCGTAGCAGCGAGCTCCAGCATCGGCTTCCAGCGCCGAGCTCGCAGCAGCAGCACCACCACAGCGTTGTCGTCGCCGTGCTCCACCACCACCGCAGCTCCAATGCCGAGCTCCTGCCGAGCTCCAGCACCGAGCTCCAGCCCGAGCTCCAGCCCGAGCTTCATCGCCGAGCTCCTTCCGAGCTCCATTGCCGAGCTTCAGCCCGAGTTTCAT
>JAPKLX010000236.1:158-44784 GCA_026898415.1 Leonotis leonurus | reverse complement strand
ATCACCGAGCTCCTTCCGAGCTCCATTGCCGAGCCTCCTCTTCTGGCCTGCTCCGTGGCTGCTCGCTCCACACCACCTTCTCCACGCCGCGCAGCCTTTCCCGGCGCTGCTACAGCGCTGTCAAGAAACCATCTTCTCAGTGCTGCACTGCTCTTACGCCTCTGCACCGCCGCCGCCGCTTCCAGGTAAGGCAACCTCTTCTCACTCTTTTATATATTTCTTTCTCCCTTTGATTGATTACGGGGATGTTCATGATCTAGAATTCCCTTCAAGTTTATGTTTTAATCAAGTCTTATGAATGTTAAATCTTACAGATTTGTTTTGATTGGTTTGAGGTAGTTCAAGATCGTTCGGAGTGGTTCGGTTTAGTTCGGAGCTGTCCGAAGTCGTTCAGGGTGATTCGAAACTGTTCGAGGTCTGCCGGAGCCATTCGGGGCCTGCTCGAGACCAACCGAGGCTGTCCGGAGCCGTGTGGAGCTGTTCGAGGTCTGCCGGAGCCATTCGGGGCCTGCTCGAGGCCAACCGAGGCTGCCCGGAGTTATTCGGGGCTGCTTTGAGGGAGCTCACGGCTGGTGCAACAGCCGTGCACTACCCCTTTCCTTAATCAAGGTAATTCCTATCATTTCTCCTTCTTTTATTAAACAGATTTAGGATACGTCGCCTGTCAATATTCATCTAAGACTTAGTGTGTTCTATTTCTATGGAAGTAACATGCTCTCTTATGTTCAAAACTACAGCACCTAAATTCATAGTTCAGGCATTCTAAGTTCAAAACCAGTTCTTTTAAGTTCGAACATGCTAGGTTCATTCTAAGGTTGTTTTGCATGCATAATCCATTCCTAAATCTAGTTTTAAGAAGCATGAACATAAAATGCTAGAGCTTCAAACTCTTACCTCAACTGTCTCTATATTCTCTTTTCGCGATTCTTCAAGTTCAAATTTTGGCAGCGTTTCGGTGTGGATAATATTTGGGTGTGGTTTAAGTTCAGAATTTTACCCCTTATATAGGGAGGATTGAGTCTCTGTTCTTTGCTAATCATATGCGCATGCCTCTTCTATTGGACTTGCAGATTATGGTGATTGGGGAGAAGTTGGAGCGTTACTGTGCAACTAGGATTAATAGGGGGGGGGGGGGGGGCAGGCTGTTTAGTAGGTTTATTCTCCTGTAATTACACGCTAATACTTTGCTTATGGGATTCCCCTTCACAGTATCCGAACAGTTGCACGCTTATCTATAACATTCTGTACCCTTCTTGTATTCTGTGTCGCAACACTATATATATATATATATATGTATTACATAGTATGTATCATATTTATGCCACACTATATATATGTATTACGTATATACATATGTTCATATATATAGTATCTCTTTATCTTCCTTTATATATATATATAACTGCATATTACACTATAGTTACTAATCATACTTCTCATTTAGCAAATAAATATTTGTACTAATTATAATACTAATAATGGCACTAATCACATTAGGCATTAATCACCCTCGATGATCATCCTCGTAAATGTAGTCAGATTAAAAGATGACATTAGCTATTTAATTGCTGCAAGTGCTCGTTATTCGATCTATTCTCAAAATTTGGTCTCGTAAATTAAATCCAAGTACGAGAAATTTGAGAAATTTTTAGAGTTTAAGAAAATTTATTTAGGATTTGGAAGACGGGATATTACAGATATACATATATTCTAAATTAATAATTATGATTTGATTTATTTCATGTAGGAACAAGAAGAACCCATCTATGTGGAGTTGCAAATATGATGGAGTGTGGATGATTTTGTTATTTTAATATGTTGCTTTAATGAACTTTATTATTTGAATTTGTTACGCACACTTTTGACTTGACAATATTTTTAAGTATTACAAAATTTCTATTAAAGTTATATGTTTTACTAGACATTATATTGGTTTGTTAGATTATATATACTTAATCTATTGAATATTTGCTTAGTTTATTGAGAATATTATAATATATATTTTCTTTATAAACTTTCTAATCGAAGAGTTCGTATGCAATCAATTTCAAATAAAAAATAGATCTTTTATAAAAAAAATGAATACTCGAATCGAATCGAATAATTTGAATATCTGTATCGAATTGAATACGAATCTACTTTTAATATTCGTAAACAAATCGAATACTTCGAATAGTTTCACGAATACGAATCGAATATGCTTATATTCGGTTCGATTCGATTTATTTACAAGCTTAACTAGTTTGTGCACCCGTGCTTTGCACGAGAATGTTTTATTTATCGCTAATTTATACACATAAATATTTAAATGAATAAAAATAATGTTGTAATTGAATTGTAATATGATCATAATAGGTACTTCTAGAACTGTAACCGTCATATAAATGACTTGATTCTAATTTTTAATTTTTAGAACAGTTAGATTCCAAATTGTAGTTGTTAACACCTCTACTATGTAATTTTACAAATTTTAATTGGTTTAAACAATAATAAATAATTTGATATAATAATATTTTTGGGGTATTATGATTTTTAGTAGTTTTAAT
The DNA here is from genome assembly GCA_026898415.1 of Leonotis leonurus. Classification (NCBI taxonomy): domain Eukaryota; kingdom Viridiplantae; phylum Streptophyta; class Magnoliopsida; order Lamiales; family Lamiaceae; genus Leonotis; species Leonotis leonurus. Next base: position 42,238 of record JAPKLX010000236.1, on the reverse strand, counting down.
TATTGGAATGTACCATATTTGAAGTTAACTATAAAATTGTCATTCAAATTGATTTCTGATTTTATCATAAATTCGTGTAATAATTTGTTTGAAAACTTGATGTAATATATTAAATATAATCTTAAATTAATTATCGCAACATATATCTATTAATAATTATATATTATTTAATTTTAATAATATATCTATTTAATTTTACATAATATATGAATCACTAAAATAAACTATTTTTTATAACTAATATATATATACACAAAAATATAGATAATAACAAATTAAATATTTAATATTAATAGTACAAAAGAGAAAAACTGAAAATTAAAAATAAAAATATTTTGCACTTAATCAAAGATTATATATATATATATATTAATTATATGTATGAGAACATGTATGTATGTAATTCCTTTCCATTTATTAACTCATCATAATTTTTGCCTATTAAATTTATATTTTATATATCATATCTTTAATTTAAGATGCATATTTTAAATATTTTTATAAATAAAATAAAATAATTTTAGAGGAAAAATATTATAGGAGAGAGAAAATAAAAGTAGTTATTTGTTTAAACTTAAAAAAAATATTTAGTTTAATACTTATATTATTTTTGTCATTAGAATTAAATTTATCTATAAAATTGTCATTAAAATTGAATTGAAAATAAATATTTAATCATTACTTTATAAGGTTATTCATTTAATTTAATTCGAAAATATTTGTACGTATTTATAAATGACATTTAGTACTTTACGACTTTTAGAATTTTCATATTCATTTTTTTTTTTGCAAATCAAATTGAATTATAGATTAATATATAATATTTGAATCTTGATTGTAAATAAAATAAAACGTAATCACAAAAATATCGCTGAAATACATTGCAGTTGTTAGAAATTTTGATTGTTTTAATCATGATTAATATTCTAAAATTAAACTCAATTACAAAATTATCACTGAAATTGATTTGAAATTTAGTAGTTGCATTTTATATTTATATGTATATATTATATAGATAGATTTAAAAAAAAAATAGTATGTTTTTGTAGAAATAATTATCTCTGTGACTTTGATATAATTTTTTTTAAATTTATAATCCTCTAATTTTTCATAAAAATTTCAGACCAATTTAGTTCGTAGTTAATTTCTGAGTATCTTTAGTTATTCAATCTTTTATTTAAAAAATAAAATTTTCAAAATAAGAAAATGAAAGTTAAAAATCAAAAGAAAAAAAAAACATAAATTTCAAAATTGAAAATTCAAAAAATAAATCAAAATTAAGATGAATAAGTAAATTAGTCCAAAATTTTGAAACTGGTCATTATATATTTTTAAATCAAGTATTACTAATTACTCTTACATTTTATGGTTGTTATGATTGCTTGAAAAAGAAATGTATTTAGGAGGATTTGACAAACATAAATTTTTTAGAATTTTAAGATGGGACCACTATATTGCTGTTATTAGAGTTGATTTAATCATAATTACCATTAAAATTAAATTTAATTACCAAATTGCCACTCCAATTGATTTGTAATTGAATTCTTCGAATAGTTTCACGAATACGAATCGAATATGCTTATATTCGGTTCGATTCGATTCATTTACAAGCTTAATTGTGGTGATCAATTTATATACTCTTTAAAGGAGTAAAAGAAAATGATTTGTGCCCAGCAAAAATTATGTTAATCAGTGTACTAATTAGTCCTGAAATGTATCTCATAATGATTTATTTATTTGACTTATATTTGAGAGTACAATTAGAAAACAACGTATTCTTAGCTATATTAGAAAAACAACACATACTACTCTACAATCCGATAATGGGCTTTCATCAAATAGAAATTTCATAATTAACCTCTTAACTATATTTAGATTAATTACTAAAGATAAATGAAAAAAAAAATCCCAAATGTGAGTACAACTAAATTATTCGTAATTAACACCACATATACCATCTAATCTAACAAATAAATAAGAGATCCCACATGATATTGTTATTGTATATATATAAAACATGTTTTCCCAAATAATGCAATTCTAAATCTTAATGATTACCGAATAATTTATATGAATACAACGAAATATACCAACAATGGTCAAATGTTTTGATAATGGACCCTCTATTTATTATTATCTAAAAAGAAAATTTTCAAAGTAATTTTTTTTCAAGCGTTTTTTAATCACTATTTTGAAACATTTTCTGAAAATAATATGATATATGCAAACCTTTTGAACTGTTACTAGGTATTGCACCCGTGCTATGCACGAGATTATTTATTTATAAATAAGTTATGCATAGAGATATCTAAAGAAATTAAAAATATTATAATCTGATTTTATTCAGTGGTTTTAGAACCGTAATTGATAGTCTTATTCTCAATTGTGACTATGTTGAGTACGATTCGGTTACAGTTTCAAAATTTGAGAACCGTGATCAGCAATTTGAAATAATAACTTCGATTTATTTTACCTTATTCAATTTATTTCTTATTTTATAAAGGGTCATTTTTTATTAATTCATAACAATGCATTAAAATTAACAAATAAGAGGATATTACATAACTATTTAAACATATGTGTATATTGATAAAAATTCATAATACATATATTTGAAGTTATTATTATTTGTAGTTAGATTTTGTTGTGAAATTTAATTTTGTTATGTAATAATAAATAGTTGACATAATTTTATGTAACAACGAATTAATAATTTGAAGTCAACTATAAAGTTATTCTTAAAAATTGATTTTCAATTTTAGTACAAATTCGTGTATTAGTTATTGTTTAAGAATTTATTTTAATATATTAAATTATATTAATCTTAAATATAATTTTGATCAAATTAGTTATTACAACATATAGTACCACATTGTTATATATTTTTTATATATCACAACTATATTAATAATTATATATTAATTAATTTTAATAATATATGTATTTTAATTTTAGGAGGCAAAGGTTATAGGAGACAAAATATAAAAGTAGTTATTTGTTTAAATTTTAAAAAATATATAATTTAATATATTTAATATTTATATAATTTTGGCCAATATAGTTAAAATTATCTACAAATAAAGCTAGTAAATTAATAAAGTTGAAATTATTTAATTCAATATGTTAGGTTTAGTTTTTCTTAAGTGTTATGTTTACATGTTAACCTAACAGATGCGTTTTTGCTTTCTTCACATGAATACTGACTGAGACTCCAGCTCAGCATAACGTGGAATGGTGACACAGCACCCAGCTCAGCAGCCACGTGGAGTGCTGACTCGGCAGCGTTGAAACAGCACACGTAGGCTGGAGTAGAGACCAAGTATTGAGCCATGCAGTTGAGATAATGGAATTATGTTCCACAAATCCAGGAGTCAACAACCAACTGAAGTTGTTCCACAATTCCAGGCAGATATGCGGAGACAACAACTGAACAACTGACTCCGAGAATTGTGGAAGACATGGGCTGACATTTGCTATATATGTGGATCCAGGCCCAACTTAGCTCATGTAGTCTATCTATAAATATTATAGTCATTCATTCAGTAGATAGACATTTTTTTAATAGATATTTTTCATAGTTTTTCATTTTGTACGGTTTTTAGTTCTCAAGAACATACATTTAGTATTTTTAGTAGTGTTGTGTTATAGTGTAGTCCAGCATTGTAACCTTCAACACTTGTTTTGATAATTCTGTTTGGCCATAAGGCTCGTGTAGGTTATTGATTTATATAACCTACGCAAATTATCCCCGTGTCTTCTACTTTAGCTTCCGCAACTTTATCACTTAGAGTAGGCTGATACACTTTCACAATATATTTAATATTTATATATAACTTGTACTGTGTAAATTAATAGAGCTCCTAAATGGAATGACCATTTGTATTCCACTCTATGTTTTACAATTAAATTTAGCATTTAATTAATATTTATAATAATACATTATAATTAATATTTTTTGAAAAACTATACTCATTCCGTCCCACTTATTTAAATTCATTTACTTTTGACACTCATTCCAATATTTAGTTGTAATAGCTTTTGAAGAATATGGTTTGTACTTTAAAATTTGATAAATAAAGATATGTGTCTAAATAAGTGAGACGGAGTCGGTATATGTTAGTGTTGAATTTATCAATTATACAAATTGATTATAATTATTAGTATTAAATATAAAAAAAAATTATAAGCCCTAATCAAATAGGGCAAGTTTTTATTACTAAATAAAAGATTAAGCTTAGATATAAGAAAATAAAATTAAGAAAATATATTAGATAACATTGAAATTTTATAGTAAAAATAGATTGAGACACTATATCTAATTCGCCCTTTCTACATAATATTAAAACATATTATAAAGAGTATTCACCTTCATAATTAGGAACATTATATATATATAGAAATTATATGTATAAGAATATGTATATATATATAACTATTTTTAATTTATTAATGTATTATAATTTTTTATATTAATTTATATTTTATATAATATATATCAAATTAAAGATATTGTCAAGATCTTTAATTTAATATGCATAATATTGCAAATATTTTTACGAACAAAATAAAGTAATTTTAGGAGAAAAGTGTTATAGGAGAGGGAAAATAAACCATAAACCCTAAACCCTAAAATAAATTTTAAAACCTAAACTGGATTCAGTTTGTATATGTATGTTGTGAATTGTTTAATATTCAATTTATCTTGTTGTTTTATTGGCTCACAATATAGTCTTTTTAATGGAAGGTACTGAGATCAAATCCTAATTATATCAATTTTTTTAATTTAATAGTTATATAATCTTTGCCATTAAAATTGAAGTTATTTACAAAATCGTCATTGAAATTGATTTCCAATTGATGCTTCATGCTTTATACATATATAGATTTTTGAAGCAATTTCCGTAACGATTTTTACGGGTCTCATCCTCACGGACATAAATTTAGAGTTGTATTGTTTCAAAAAGACATGTTCACTCAACTCATGTACATGTAGCATGTAGATTGTAGATAATACTCATTTGTTATTGGCACGCATACCAATAGGCTTGTTAATGGGTGGTTTTATCCGAACCGAAATCGAAACCGGTCAAAACCCGCTCATTTTAAAGTTATGGTTCCGATCCCGGTTCCGGTTCTAGACCCGTAAGGTACGGTTCCGGTTCTAGTCCGGTTCGGCCCGATCATTTTTTTTCCAATTCTTTTTTTCATTTTTTTCTTCAATTTTTTTTATCTTAAAAAATAATATTTTATAATATCTCGTGTTACATCCTTGATCGTAGACGAACACTCTATACGTCATAATTTAATAATAAATGTACCCAAACAATAAACACATATAAGTTGTAAAATAATTATGGCATTTAAGTGATTTTTTAATAATGGTTAAATAAAATAAGAGTGAAGTTTCATTATTGAATATTTTATATTTAATTAATTTATTTAGAATCCGGATTCGTTTTAACGAATTGGTGACTAAAATAATTATATAAATAAAACATAGCAAGACTCATGGGTAACCCATACCCAATAATACTCATGGGTATTCTCCCGGACCGGAACCATTAATATTTAAATTAACGGTCCGGGTCCGGGTCCGGTTCCGGTTCTAGACCCATAACTAATTTAACGGTTTCGGTACGGGTTTTACCCACCCATTGACAAGTCTACCTGAATCCCACCATTTATTTATTTGTGCTTATTTATTTTATCTGTTTGATCATATGCATTTATCTGGATTAGAGTGTTTATTTTTTTTACTTATGTTTAGTAGCACTTAGAATTAGAATCGCACCGTTAAATTTTTCCTGAGATTCGACATAGGTTAGTCCTTCTACGATAGATTTTCTATTCTTGCAAGAACCTAAAGTGCATGTTTTAGGTTGAATAAATTACTTTCTTGCTTTGATGTGGTTTTGATTTTTTAATTTATTTTATTATGTGTGATTGAAATAAAGTTATTGTTATTTGTCCTCTTGCACCTTTCTCATTCTAACTTCCATTTTTTCTAAAATATCATACTGTGTTAATTTTTTATTTATAATAATTAATATTACCTAGAAGGTTCTTTATCTTATGACAACCCTACCGTTCAATCTTCGGAGGTCTAGTCGGACACCGGCCAGTGACGTTAATAGTGATTGTTTAGCTCGTTTTTGGTGTATTTTTAGTTGATGTTTCGCCGTGTCTAGATTTTAGTTTGTTTTGTTTTTGTGTCTTTTTATTTTGTATTACGCTGGTTTTTGTTGTTTTTGTGTTTGTTGTAGGATGGTGAATTGAAGGACGGATAGGAGCTGAATTGGTGCCGATTATGTCGTTTGTACTAAGCCGAACAAAGTAGAGGAAACCAGACGAGAGCTTTCTAGGAGTTACGGGCAGAAGACGAGAGGAGAAAGAACGCGAGAGCATGGCCATACGCAAAATTGTTGCGTTTTGCGCAACAATTTTGTTATGGCTCGTTCTCCTTCGTTACAACTCTGAATTTGGATCTGTTTGCGACTACGGATTCCTATCTAGACGAGCTTCAATTATGTTCTTTCAAAAATTTCATATTTTGCACAGACCAGCGGTCGCTGGGCCTGTGCTGCAGCAGCGGACAGAGAGGCAAAGCCATCGACCGCTGGATGACGGTTGCAGGCAGGTTTTAAAAGCCTTTTCCAGGCCATTTGAAGGGGAACTTCCATATCTCTCATTCCTTTAAATATAACTCAAACTTGTAATCTTAGAACGCTAGTTTAGTACTTTTTGCTTGTAATTTCTACTTGGGATGAAGGATTGAGGGCAAGTGCGGCTCTCAATCTAAGACTCAATCTTTATAAGCATGTTTAATTCTTATTTTGATTGTTCTATAGATTGATTGTCTTCCTCTCCCTAGGTCCCTAGGTTTAGAATCTCTTTTAATTCTTTATTGATTGCTCTTTGTTGTTCCCGAAAGAGCTAGATTGGTGTGTGTGTGTGTGTGTGTGTGTGGTGGGGGGGGGGGGGGGGGGAGGAAGAACACCAATTCAAACTTTTAGGGTTTTCTCATTTTTAAGATTAAGAAATAAGACTTAAGCACACTTAATAGATAAGATATCTTAGAGTAGTAAGATAACTCTTCTTATCAAAAAGACTTAATCTTACTCAAATATGACCTTATGTGTAGAAAAACATTAATCTAGAATAACTATTACAAGTTGAGTTTAATTAGCGTTGTGTGCGGAATTTGGTGGTTAATGCTCTTTTTAATGTGAAAACCGTTTTCTTACTCGTAAGTCTTAATAAAGCAGTTTAGATGCAAGAGTATGAAGAAGATGAGTGAGAGGTAAACAAGAAATAAAGAACGCAGGTAGTTAACGTGGTTCGGGATAAACTTTCCCTACGTCCACGGCTCGATCAAATACTAGATCGTAAATCCACTAAACTTTCTCCTTTCTTTTTACTCGTTGAGTACGAGTCACAAGAATTATCAAAACTAGATAACTTCTTGTGATTACACTTCTTCTCCCTAAGATTGAAAACTACAATCTAGGGTTACAACTGGATCAAAACTAGATCCTAACTTTGAGATTTTGTCAACTGTTTTCCAGAAAATAAACCTTCAAAACTATAAAACACTCTAGAGAATTCTAAGATGGTGTTGAAGTGTTTTTGAACGTCGGGAGCTTGAAGATTTTTGAGCAGAGTAATGGCGATTTGAATGCTTGAATTCTCGTACTCTATTCTCGAAGTGAAGGTGGTATTTATAGGTCCATGTCTGGAACTATCTGTTAGAGAGAGAAGAGTCCTTCTTCTTCGCATTAATGGTTGCATTAAATGCATGGCAGTGTTGTTGATACACGCGCTGCCTTAAGAGCGTCTTGTTCCACCTTTCATGCGATTTTCCAGTGCATTGCAATGCTAGGAATGATTCACCGTACTGCAAATTTGATATTCTCGTACTTCATTCCTAAAAATATGTCGTTGATGTGACAATACACTGAGTGGTTGACTTATGACAAATTTAGGTATGTCGGCAGTCCACCATAGGTATTGTGTGGACCAGCTCGTTTGCTTTTGGTATAGCAGATCGCTGTTAGTCGAGCTGTTCTTCCATAAATTAATTAGTTTGGTTCCCAATTAACATTTATAACTTGATGTTGAGGACATCTTGATGGTTGAGGAGAAATGAGGGACAAATCATTTTAGATAAAACGATCTGTTGTTATTGGACAGCGAGCTGCTGGATATATATATTAACTCCAGTTGTTCCTCCTCTTGAAGTCTTGAAGTAGAATTCTTCTATTCTAGTTACAGCATGATTATAAGGACAGATAGTTAACTTATCCATTTGTTCCTTTTACATTGTAGTTGTTTCTACGCTAAGTCTAGAAAGACAGATTGTTATAAGTAAGTTTGAAATATCAAAATTCTTTTACAATTGTGATCTGAAAAAGAAACATTCTAGAGATAATGAAATCAAAAACCAAGACAAGTGAAGATAGACAGCAAGCTGTAAGTTTGAGAGACAGATCGTTATTTTCATTAAAAACGATATGTTCCAAACTTAGAACTAACTGTCTGTACAACATGATAAACACTTGTAATCTAGGTAGTCAATATGTCCAGGAAAGCTTTGTAAGAATAATACAGATAGTAAACCATACAATCTGCTTCTTTTATAGTTGAGTTGTTCCTTAAAAAATGACGTTGACTACTTAGTTTTTAGAGATCATAAAATGACTAAGCGTTGTTTCGAGCAACATCATCAAAACTTAAACAATATTGTGACACTCTTCGATTCGTGCTTATTGATTTAACTCGTGCTTGTTTAATTGAAACGCTTGATCACCGTTTTGATTTATCGTTTATTGGTTGAGATAGAGATGATTCCAATATAGACCTAGGGTTAAATCAAACAATGATTCCAAATCGGGAACGTATGAATCATATTCGTGGTTGTTATTGATTTTCCTATTGTGTAATTCGAATACGTAGGTTAGAATTACAGCTTAATTGTCGAATACGAAAGTTAGTAATTAAGCAACTTTAGGAAGTCATTAATTAACTTAGAATTGTTGTTCGTAATTGAGGAATTCTTGTTAGGGTTATCTAATACGAGAGTTATGATTGCCGTCTAATTATGGATACGTAAGTGACTAATTAAACTAACTTTTAAGAAGTCCTTGATGAACGAACAATAGCATGAGTAGAAGAGCATGATTTAATTAATTGTAGGTTTTCTGAATTCTAGGCCCTTCAATCCCGAATCCACCTTTTTATTTTGTTTATTGTTTTCGTTTTATTTCTTGTTCCTCTCATTTATCTTTGTTAGAGTGTTTAGAATTTCATTTTTCTTGTTTTAATAACACTTAGGATTAGAACCGCCCTATTAAGCTTTCCATCAAGATCCGACCGGAGAGCTTGCCACGTGCAATCGACCTCATATAATTTGCGAGAACCTAGAGTACACACTTTAGGCTTAATAGTGAACTCCTCTCATGTATTGGAGCGAAAGAATATTTCATAGTGGATGAACTATCAATTTTTCTTATTTGTGTTGGTTAGGACGAGCATCTCATCAAGATATCAATATGGTGGAGGGATGCGGAACAGAGCGGGGAGAATCAAAACACTAGAGTAGTCCAAACTATTGTGGTTGTTAGGTAGAGGGGGAATAAAACAAAAATAATTCTAAAATATTATTAATTTTTAATCTGGACATCCACAATTTAACTAAAAAATAAAAGAAAACAACTATGATTGTGCTTCAACTTTATTAATGTAGAGAGAATCAAATATAATTCGAGAATGAATGGGTTTTTAACGAAAACATTCATGATCAGTTATACAATCGAAATCACAATTTGAACTCTATGTATGGACATGCTTTGACCCATTTCGATTTGAAAAATCAAATTTATAATCATATTGTATCAAATAATTAACTTATGGAAGTTTAATCACAAATATTATGTGATGGAATAATAGAATATATTCGGTCATGCTTACCTTAAAATTTTATCAATTTTATTTCTTAAATATTTATAATTTATAAGTTTGATAATTAATAGTATTATTATAAAAATTTGCTTGCTTTGGATATAAATATAAATATTTTTCTTTTGTGTTAAGTTCCTTACTTCTAAAAGTGCAAAACAAATCTTTAACATTAGCTTATAATATAATATTATGTTTTTCAACAACAAAAACAATAGACAACATAAATCAAGAAACTGATATGTAAATATACTCTCAATTATAAATATGTTTATTATAAATGAGCAATATACATTCTCAATTACTATGTTTATTTGCATGCCTCTCTCCTCAAAAGTTTTATCATTAATTAAGGTTAAATATAGTATACATTATTTTCCTTAATATGTGTATAGGAGCTTTGAAAGATAAATATTATTAGGAGTATCAAAAGGTATCGTATCAGTTTGTTTATCTGTTAACCGGTTCCTGATTGGTTCGATAACTATTCTTTCCGAGAACCAATTTAGGAATCGATTTTTTAAAATATAATATTATATATTTTTTATATTTTAAATTATCAATTTAAATAATTCACAAAAATATATTTCTAATAATAATTAGATATAAATATTAAATTCCACTTAGTAAATATTTAATAAAATATAAATTATTTTATAAAAAATATTTACTTTTTAATAAATATAAAATATAAATTAAATATAAAATATTTTTTTAATAAGTAATAGTATAATAAATCGATATCTGGTCCATTACTGATTTGCTACCAGTTATCCGAGTAGCATTAATTTTTAAAATGTTAGAATCGATACCAATTTATTTACCAAAAAATCAGTATTGATTCTTCCTAAGAATCAACTACCGATTGATACCCCTAAATATTATGAATATAAGAGAATAATATATTGTATAGAAACGTTAAATACATTCAGAACATTAAAGTACTGAATGATAAAAAAAAGACGCAATCAACTCAATAATAATAGTAGTAGATTTTTTCTAAATCAATTCAATTATAAATTCTAAAGAAAATTGATTGATGCATTGCACGGATGGAAATTTCTAGTATATATGAAAAAAGACAATATAAATATGTTAAAAATTATATGTTATTAATAATTACAAAAAATGACTTATCATTAATTATAATATCGTTTCCATCCAGACTTTCTAAGATCACTTTTTTGTTGCGACTGGGTTGATCTCAAATATATCTTCACAGATGCAACCGTAACAGGCATAGTCAAATAACAACATTTGGATCACGATATGCATTTTTTACAAATTCAAGAATTTCAATAACGAACATTACTTCACTTGCCAAAGTCATCTATATATTTTTAATGTCGTAAATAAATTATTCAAGTTAACATCACATGAATTACAATGAGTAAGAGGCGAAACCAAATTGACACAATAATTTCTAAATTCATCATTATTCAAAGATTTTAAAATTTTTGAATCAAACAAAAAACTAAATATATGACTAAATGAATTCATTTGTTCAAATTACATTTTAAAGAAGCAATATTCTTGTCCAAAACAACTACGAAATTCAAAAAATTTATATTGATATAGCTAAACTTTCAACTTCACTTTTTGACTTTTCATCATCACAAATATCACATAGTTTTAATAAAGCATCTCTTAATTCAACACACTAAAATCTAATTGCATGAATATGACTTTCCCAACATGTGTTTGATAAAGATTTAACAGTTAAACATTTGACATCATCAAGCAAAACTTGCCACCGTTTTGGTGAGCTTCAAACTAATGTATATATGCATTACACTATTTCAAAAAATAAAATTTCCTTAACACGAGAATGTGTCATATCACTAAGGGAAGATTAAGATTATAACAAGCACATGACATGTATAATGCTCTCGGATTAATTTCAAGTAATGTCTTTTGAATTCCTTGGTGTTTTCCTTTCATATTGGAATCATTATCATAACATTGGCCTCTAATATTTTCAATATTAAGATCAAATCATTTTAATACATTTAATAATTCATTAAAAAGTCCAAAACAAGACATATCACTAACTTTTAGAAATTCCAAAAATATTCTTCTATTTTCACTTTGTTATAACATATCAACACAACGTATTATCAAAGTCATTTAGTCTATGCGACTTATATCTGGTTTACAATCAAGAATCACAAAAAAATATTTTACTTCCTTAATTTTCTTGAGGATGAAACTTCTAACATTATCAAGTAAAAGATAAATTACGTCATTCTAGATCTTATGTCCAAGATAGTGATAATGAATTTTATTACTTTGTATGCGCCTTATATGATCTTGCATCTCAACATCAAACTCAACAACCATTTCAATTAACCCAAAAAGCTATCATTATTATCTTCACAAAGTTTCTTATAGAACCACGAAAAGTCAAACAATATGTTTAAAAAGAAATTTTATAGTTGTTATTATTCTAGTTAAAACTTATCTCCAACGATCTTTTTCTTTTAAAATTTCACGTCATGAGTCTTTGTCAATTGTTTTGTTTTTATCCAATCTAATTCTCAATTCATTCCAAGAGTTCATATTAGTGATATGTTCTATAGAATTTTCATGCTCTTGAAGTCTTTTACTAATATGTTTCAAATCTCTATATCCATCATTCTCTAAAGAACTTGTGTTGTTTATATTTTTAAATAATTTGCAACAAAAGCAATACACTCTATCAACATGTTTACTATATACTAGTCACTTTCGATCGTTCATCTCTTTATTCCTTAACTTTCTTACATAACGAGTATAAGAAAAAAAATTTAGAGATATTGTCTTTAAGAATTTTTCTATTAAAATATATCGTGCACTATTATCAACATTATTCAAATTTCTCGGATCGTATATATTAATCGGTACAATAAATTTATCAGTATGATTAATAGGAATATTTTCAAATTTACTCAATTTATCTACATTTTCAACAATATTATGAAGTTTAGCAGTCTCATCAACATTATTCGCATTAGAATCTTATGCATTTTTAACAAAAAAAAATTTATATCATTTTCTTGTGATTTAGTAAGCTATTCAATTCTTTTTCTTTTCCAACTTCCATAGATGTTTATTAGACATCATATTTACTACTCGCAATATCAAATATCAAAGCTCTATACGTTTTATAAAAGAAAAATAGCACACGTAATTTACTGATTTTCCACCAATTGAAAGAAATAGCATTCAAGATTTTCTTATGAGAATGTCTGCACAAAAAAAATAGAAAAAAAAGGAAAATAGATCAAACGAAATTTGTAATAAATTTGATGCTAAATCAATAGTTAAAATCGGCAAGTATTCATCTATATTTTCTTCATTCTTTCTTCTTAGTCTAATTTTGATGTTACACCTTGTTTAAAGACAATATATGAACTCTTGTAAATTTCATCAATCAAGAATGAAAATTGAACAATATATGAACGGTAAACAATTTTAAAAGTCTATATATTGTGATTTTCTAACCGTAAAAATACAAAATGATTGTTGAAAATTGCATAATATTGTTGGAAGGAGAAAAAAAAATGGAAGTTTGCATATCGTTGGAAGGAGAAATAAAAAAGAATATGAAAGTTGAAGGGTTGAATATTGTTGGAAAATGAGAAATCCAAATAAAGGTCACGGCGACATGGCGTGAATTATGTGATTTTTGTGCCATGTGCTCTAAAATTTGAACAAAATTAAGTGAAAGATTGACTGTTAGGCCTTTGGGCCTTAAAACCAAAAAAAAAAAAAAAAAAAAAAATAGTATGAATGAATATATGTATACATATATAATACTTGTAATTTAAAATTTTGGGCCCCCTATAAATTTATGGGCCATGTACCCGCTTGAGGGTCAGCCCTGTTATTGCTTACAATAGTATCTATATTTTGGCAATCAATGACCTTTATCGGATGTGAAATTAATTCACAAATATAGTAACAATTGTTAATCGATAGTATATATTATAGCGTGCAAGCCTACTGTTTGCGGTGGAATATTTCCTATGTCTTAGTGCTTTGCCTCATTGTTATTTGAGTCTTTGTGATGATTCATGTATGTTTTTTGTGCTCTGTGAGTTTTTATGGTTTTACTTTGTGTTGATCTCTTTGTGTTTGTTGTTTGATTTTCGATGAGTTTATTTGTGTGTTTTTTTTTTTTTTTTTTTGTCTTAGTGATGTGATGTAAGTCTTGGTAATTTGATCTTACTTGTAATTTTGTGATCTCTTTGTTTTGTATTCTTTGTGCATGTTTGTTGTCTTTGTATTTATTGAAGGAACACAGTTAGTTGTCCTATACCTTTTTGGCAACATACAACTTAGTTGTGCGTATTGTTCCTCTACTTTGTCTTGATGACATTATGGAGACTCAACAATGATGATATCCTTTTATTCATCTCATGCACTCATGCATATGGGTGAGCATTGGGTCGGACTTGAGCTGACCCACTAAGATCGAAGATTCAATTTTTTTTTTTTAAAATAGAGTGACCCAAACCAGAAGAAGCCTCATGACCAACCCAAACTCGGACTACAGGGTCGGTCCAACTCGAAAAAAAAAATTCATAACTTATTTTTTCATATTATACAAACTATTTTTCCAATGTTCACTAATAATTTTTAGAAATATATTGGACATGTCTTAGGCTTAAATATTTTCAATCAATAAAAACATAAATTAAAAATCAATTTGTAACATAATAATTCATTAATTCAGTCGCAAGTTCATAAATAAAAACAAGTGTAAAAATACTATATATACTTCTTATTAAATGAATGCAAAATGTTAAAAATACCCTATATAAATACTCTTCCTACTATAAAAACAACAAAAACATAAATTAAAAATCAATTCGTAACATAATAATTTATTAATTCAACCACAAGTTCATAAATAAAAATAAGTGTAAAAATACTATGTATATTTCTTATTAAATAAATACAAAATGTAAAAAAATACATATATATATATATACTCTTCTTATTATAAAAAAATATATTTTATTTATGTAACAAAATAAGGATTTTATTAAATCGAGAAACCGAGGAATTACAATGCTTTGAAAATTCCAATAATAAAACGGAAAAAGTCGAGTCGAGGAAAAGTCTTCTTTTCGCAAGACGAGATACGCCCCGGCTAGTGCTCACGGTCCGGCGTATCGTCCCCAAAGAAAAAATGACTTTGTCCTTATCGAAATCAGCACCGAAATTCGATAAGGCCCCGACGAACTTGACAAGGCGGAGAACCGAACAAACTATGAACTACTAAAATCTAAAATGAAAGTGATGCTAGAAAATAGCTTTGAAAGAGCAAAAATGAAGAGAAGAGAGAGCTCAAGATTTGGTGTGTTGAAAATGAGCTCTCAAGTCCTCATTTTATAGCACCATGGGGAAAGATCATTGGTCACACCATGAATGCTTGACATCATGGTAATAAACCTTATCATAATGGAGTTGAAGGTTACATAAGTTGAAAGGTCAAAGGTCATGCAACCTTTGGTTACAACTTTGCAACTCACGTCACTTTTTAGTCCATAGAGGACCTCCACATTGTTTGTCATCCAACCCACAAATGGGCTTTCCAAACTAGTGGTCTCAAATAGCCCAAAAGGCCTATAATCAAAAATCCACTTTGTAGCAATTCATTTTCACTCACCGAATATAAAATTCGATTTTGAATCGAGTCTACTACAAAATATCAACTCCAACTATTTAATTCTCAAAGAATTAAATATACATACATCAAATTAATTAAGAACCCTACAAGTTCAAAACTAATTTCCCAACAATTTATATGAGTCGATTTCGGATCCAACACATTTGAGAGGGTCTTGATTTGAACTGGCACGGTACTTCACTGTGCCTAAAAAAAGATCCAAACCGGACCATCTCACTATATAGGTCGATCCTAACACAACCGAATCTCACCATAAATTGAATGCCCACCATCTCCTTTAACCCGCCACACCTTGGAGGCTTATACATTTATCTTTATATAATTTTCAAGAGCTCATTTTTGCAAAGTATGGTTACGAGCAAAGAAGAAGACTGTGACATTGCACTTTCTTCCTTCAATTTTCTTTCTTCTGATTCTTCTTACATTGGTGGAGCGTTCCTTTGTGGTGCAATCGGCGAAGAGGGTTAGTGGAGCAAGCGGATTACAACCTTGTTGTGGTGTGCCATTTTTTAATGTTAGACTTAGGCACCCCAAAATCACTTCCCAACAGAAGCTTCAGAGAGTACAGGAAATTGCACACAAGGTGTTTGTAGAAAAGCCAAACTCAAGAACACTCAAGAATTGGACGAAGCTGCGCCGTGATTAAATACCACTGCCCTAAAAGCGATTTAGGCCAACAAAGTGTGTTAGTCCCACAAGCCGATCGCTCCCAAGGGTTTACGCAGACACCAATCGATACGAACACACACGCAAAGATTGGTTGAAGACAAAGGAATCAAGTGCTCAAGATGAAGAAAGAAGAAGGTTGTTTTCTGTCAATTTATCTGCTTCAAGAACGATCAATATATATCTATATATAGGTGAAAATCAGTTCTCAAATCTATATAACAGAAACTACGAGAATTCTCCCATGAATAAAGACGTTCAACAAGAAAATAGAACTGCCACAAGACTTGTTCAACTTAAGAAATATAACTATGGGCTTGATATAAAAATATGAGAGTGAAGGAAAGAATAGGCCCAATACACATGGGCTAAAAAGGAATAAGAAAGAGTTGTCTATTCATTCAACAATCCCCCACAAATAGGTAACGGGAGCAAGAAAAAGAAAATTGAGCACCTGAAGGGATTAGAACTTAAGTATCAATAATCTTTCGATTTTGAATTGACACGTAGTGAAGTGAGTTGACATATGTGTTCACAAAGTGAATTACGATCTTGAACTAAGTGAACAAAATAAATAAACACACACTACACATGCCTTTCCCTAAAATCCAAATGTCTTATCGTTACTTAAACAATGGCCCTCAATTACCTTGGATCTCATGAGTGCTCTAGAAAAGATAATAATATACTTTTCATAGGAAACGGCCAAGTCTCCACACTCAATTAGGTGATCATGATTTACGGTGCTTCTCATTAGCAACACATCATATCATTAAGAGCAAAGAATATGCTCAACCTCATTAAATATAATCTCATGAATAAATCATCAAATTCGTCTCATAGAAGGACCACCCAGAAAAGGGCTATATATATAAAAAATTATCTTCATCATGTATAAGACCATCAAGTCTGAATAGATCTAAGACCACCCAAGTAAAGGGCTATGGTTCTTGATAGAGTTCAACAAATAATATATGTTCTACTAACATAAAAGATACAGATATAGATTTGTCTCACCTGTCATAGAGTTCCACCATGTTTCTATGAAGGATGTAGTCCCATTTCTTTTGACATTTCAATCACAACTCTTCGTGAGAGTCCTTTTGTCAATGGATCAGCAAGATTTCTTTCAGATCTCACAAAGTTTAAGGAGATTACTCCATCTTTCAAGAACTTTCTCACAATTCCATGTCTGACACGGATGTGCCTCTTCTTTCCATTGTAAACATTGTTCTTCGCTATGGCTATAGCTGCTTGAGAGTCACAATGAAGAGAGACTGGAGTCGAAGGCTTCCCCCATATTGGAAGTTCTCCCAAGAGATTTCTAAGCCAATCTGCTTCTTGACCTGCCAACTCTAGAGCAATAAATTCAGATTCCATAGTAGAGTTAGCAATACATGTTTGTTTGGTAGATTTCCACGATATAGCCCCACCAGCTAAAGTGAACACATAACCACTGGTAGAACTTACTTCATCATTGTCGGACACCCAATTTGCATCACAAAATTCTTCTAAAACGGCAGGAAAACTATTAAAGTGCAGACTCCAATCTAACGTTCCTTTTAAATATTTCAATAGGCAATAGAGTGCGGTCCAATGTTCTTTATTAGGATTATGAGTGTAACGGCTCAGACGACTGACTGCATAGGCTATATCAGGACGTGTATAGTTCATGAGGTACATTACACTCCCTATGATTTGTGCATATTCCTTTTGTGAAACACTCTCACCCTTATTCTTTTTAAGATGCACACTGGAATCATATGGTGTTCTTACTGGTGCTAAATCATAACAACCAAACCGTTTCAAAATTTTTTCTACATAATGAGCTTGACTTAAAGAATAACCATTCTTAGTTTTCTACAATTTGACACCAAGTATAACATCTGCTTCACCGAGATCTTTCATGTTAAATTTAGAAGACAGAAAACTCTTTGTTTCTAAAATTGCATCAATATGAGTGCCAAATAGAAGCATGTCATCAACATACAGGCAAATTACCACATATTCAGATCCAAACATCTTAGTATATAAGCAAGAATTAGAAGTACTTACAACAAAACCATCAGAGATTATAGTGTTATGAAACTTTTCATACCATTGCACAGGGGCTTGCTTAAGACCATATAAGGATTTTCTTAATTTGCACACTTTACTTTCTTGTCCATAAACTACACATCCTTCTGGCACTTCAATATAGATTTCTTCATTTAAATCACCATTTAAGAAAGTTGTTTTCACATCTAATTGGTGAATGATCAAGTTATGAATAGCAGCTAAAGCTACCAATGCTCTAATGGTGGCAATCTTAGCAACAGGGGAATAAGTATCAAAATAGTCTATGTCTTTCTTTTGAGAGAATCCTACAACCATTAGTCTAGCTTTAAATTTATCAATAGTGCCATCGGGTTTCATTTTTCTTCTAAATATCCATTTAGTCTTGATAGGTTTACACTTAGTAGGCAAATCGACTAAGTCCCAAGTGTGATTGCTAGCTATAGATTCCAACTCACTTTGTATAGCCTCTTTCCAAAACACTGCATCTATACACGTTACAGCCTCATTGTAAGTTTTAGGATCCTCATTTATAAAGTACACAGAAACAACATGATCATCAATCATTTCCGAGTTCTCAATCAGAAAGGATGTAACAAAGTCAGGCCCAAAACTAGTTTCAGTCCTTTTACGTTTACTTCTTCGAGGTTCAATTTCATAATCATGTTTATCATGCAAATCAGAAGAAGTTTCAGGCATGTTAACATAGGGTGAAGAACCTTTTACATTAGAGTTTTTCAAAGGGAAAACATGCTCAAAAAATTCAGCATCACGGGATTCAGAAATGATTTTATTCTCAATAGACATAAATCTGTATGCAGCGGAGTTATGAGCATATCCAATAAACACAGCATCATATGTCTTTGACCCAATGACTGTTCGTTTCAGATCAGGAATGCTTACCTTAGCGAGACACCCCCACACTTTTAAATAGTTCAAATTAGGCGAGAAGACTTTCCATAATTCATAAGGTGTCTTGTCTAATCCTTTGTGAGGCACCCTATTCAGAATATAACATGCGGACAACACAGCTTCCCCCCACATACAGTTAGACAGTCCAGAGCTCAATAACATAGCATTCATCATATTTTTTAGAGCTCGATTTTTCCTCTCTGCTATAACATTTTGTTGAGGGGTATAAGGAGCACTAAATTCGTGTATTATTCCATTTTGTTCACAGAAGTCCTTGAGTAAAGTAGTGTTATATTCTCCTCCTCTATCCGTTCTTATCCTTTTGATCTTTCTATTTAGTTGATTTTCTACCTCAGTTTTGTATTTCAGAAACATTTCCATAGCTTCATCTTGAGTCTTTAAAAGATAAATGTGAGTGTATCTAGAGAAGTCGTCTACAAAGCTCACATAGTATTTGTTTCCTCCTCTACTTATTGTGTTTCTAAAGTCGGCTAAATCAGAGTGAATCAACTCTAGTAGTTCTGTCTTCCTATGTTCGACAGATTTGAAAGGTTTCTTAGCATACTTAGCTTCCACGCATATTTCACACTTAGACAAATTATGCAAGTCCAAGGCATTGATTAATCCAAGTTTTCGCAATTTTTTTATTGAAGCTAAATTCACGTGTCCAAGTCTTCCATGCCAAATGTTGTAGGATTCAGCGATATAAGCAGAACTAGAGGCCTTTTCATTAGTGATTTCAGATGCGACATTAAGTACAAAGAGACCCTCACTTAAATATCCCTTACCTACAAATTCTCCATTTCTAGTCAGTACAACTCTATCAGACTCAAACACAATTTTAAGACCCGCTTTGTTTAGTAAGCTACCAGAGACTAGATTCCTACGCATAGAAGGAACATATAGAGCATTCTTTAGGCACAATGTTTTTCCAGAAGTAAGTTTAAGCAAAATATTTCCTTTACCGAGAACTCCAGCCATGCTAGAATTACCCATATAGACACATTCTCCTTCTCCAGCTTCCTCGAAGTCATGGAATAGAGTTTTGTTGCAGCTGAAGTGTCTTGAGGCTCCGGTGTCGAGCACCCAATCGTTCTTGTTCTCAACTAGGTTCACCTCAACGACTGCAGCAATGACTTCGTCATTTTGAGCTTCAACAATATTAACATGATTTCTGGTTGCATTAGGATTGCTCAGTGGTTGTCCTTGGCGTTGGCGGCATTGATACGCCTTATGTCCAGGAGCACCACAGACGAAGCAGGTCAGCTTCTTCTTCACAATTTTCCTATCACTTCCGTTGAAGTTGGATTTTTTGGAGAAATTACCCTTTTTTGCGGCAGAACGATTCCTATCTTTTCCTGATGCACCAGATTCAACAAGATTAGCTTTAAATGAATTTAAAGACAAGTTAGTTGACTTATCTTTAAGGCGATTAGCCTCTTCAGTGCGCATGTAGCTGATCACTTCCTGCAAGGTGAGATCACGTTTCTTGTGCTTCAATAGGTTCCGATAGTCAGTCCACGAAGGTGGAAATTTTTCAAGCAATACATTGGCTTGGAGAATTTCACACATCTTCATTCCTTCGTTCAATACCTCTGCGGTCAGATTCTCATATTCATGAAGTTGCTCCATGATCGGCTTGTCATCCACCATTTGAAAATGAAGCCACTTCCCCACCACGTACTTCTTCTTTCTAGCATCATCGGCGCCATACTTCTTCTCCACCATTTCCCATATCTGTTTTGCAGATTTAACATTCACGAACAGGTTGAAAAGAGAGTTCGACATGTGGTTCAGAATGTGGCCTCGAACCGTTTTATTATCTTTCTCAAATTTTTTCATCTCGTCGGCGAACGCAGCCTTCTCCCGGGCAGCAGGAGCAGCAGCTGCAGATTGTTCTTCTGGAGTTTGAGTTGCAGATGCTGATTCTGGTGTTGCAGGGATAGGTTCATTTAACAGGACATAATCCACTTCAAATGCTTCAAAGAAAATTAGTAGCTTTTGTGACCATCTCTTGTAGTTTGTCCCATCGAGAGGATCAAGTTTGGATAAGTCCGGAAAAGACTTTGGGGTAGATGAAGCCATCTAAATCGCTTTTAGATTGTTAGACTTAGGCACCCCAAAATCACTTCCCAACAGAAGCTTCAGAGAGTACAGGAAATTGCACACAAGGTGTTTGTAGAAAAGCCAAACTCAAGAACACTCAAGAATTGGACGAAGCTGCGCCGTGATTAAATACCACTGCCCTAAAAGCGATTTAGGCCAACAAAGTGTGTTAGTCCCACAAGCCGATCGCTCCCAAGGGTTTACGCAGACACCAATCGATACGACCACACACGCAAAGATTGGTTGAAGACAAAGGAATCAAGTGCTCAAGATGAAGAAAGAAGAAGGTTGTTTTCTGTCAATTTCTCTGCTTCAAGAACGATCAATATATATCTATATATAGGTGAAAATCAGTTCTCAAATCTATATAACAGAAACTACGAGAATTCCCCCATGAATAAAGACGTTCAACAAGAAAATAGAACTGCCACAAGACTTGTTCAACTTAAGAAATATAACTATGGGCTTGATATAAAAATATGAGAGTGAAGGAAAGAATAGGCCCAATACACATGGGCTAAAAGGGAATAAGAAAGAGTTGCCTATTCATCCAACATTTAACGGTGAGAGGGGAAGGAGGTCTGAGTTGAACTGTAAAGACAACGACAAGATCAAGCATCGCTAAAGTTAATGGAATTCAAAACGACAAAAAGACTTAGGAGGTGTTTACTAAATAACATATAATTGATTAAAATTATACACTTCCTTGGAATTACTTTAATCTTACATTTTTAGATGGTATATTTATCGAATCAATAATTTCTTGTTGAAGTATTAATCACTAGTTTTAGGATAACTTATGAATCTAATCCTAATTAGTAAATACCCCATATGTCCACAAAAATTCTTGTCATTTTGATCTGGTACATAGTGAGTGGAGTTTGAGACCCACCTATTTTATTATTTTTATGTGATTGTGTGTATTGAGTGGAGTTTGAATCTCACATGATTTATTATTTTTAATTGAGTTGTGTGTATAAATTGAGTGGATCCATTTACTATAAATAGAAAGTTTAAAATGTAACGATGTTTTGTGGACGAACAAAAATAGTAAATTTTCATGAACGGATCTAATTTTTATCTATTCAATTATTCCACCTAGTATACGTTCTTTAAAAAATTAAAAATTGAAATGGGATATATAAATGAAAATAGGATTTAAAAAAATGGAAGAATCCATAAAAGAGAACGAGACACCTACCCTCAAGCAGGCTCCTAGAGATGTTGACGGATGCGATGGAGCCGTAAAGCTCGACTCCTATGGAGCGAGTCTCTGTTCAAGATCTAGTTTCATTTTATAATAAAAATCTATATATATATAAAATCCACCAAAAACATTTATATCTATCTATCTATCTCTGTATCTATCCATCTATATAAAATCTTCCGAGTTAGTCTCTTCTTTTTCATTTTATTTACTTTATTATATTTTCACTTTTTTTTCTTTTCTTCACATTATATATATTTAATTTTTTTAATTCCATTTATAATATTATATCTATTATTTTATCAATTTATATATTTTATAAAATTATATTTTATTAAATAAAATGTATATTTTTTAATTATATTTATCTTATTGTATTTTGAATTCTTATTTTTATTGTTTTTAAGTTATGACATTATAAATGAATGAAAAATTGCATACAAATATAGTTTTATTTATATTATTTTTCATTTTATTTATATTATTGTCTTTTCACTTTTCACTTTTTATTTTTATTTTTTATTTTCTTCTTATTATCTATAATTAATTTTTTTTAATTGCATTCATAACATTATATTTATTATTTTATTAATTTATATATTTTATAAAATTATATATAATCGATGAAAATATGAATATTTTTTTATTATGTTTATCTTATTGTCTTTTCACTTTTTATTTTTATTTTTTTAAGTTATGATATTAAATTTAAAATTATATATATTATTTTCTTGATTTATATATTTTAGAAAATTATATATAGTTAATTTAAAAATGTGTATATTTTATATTATTTACTTTATTATATTTTCAATTCTTTGTTTTTATTTATCTTAAATTATGACCGTATATATAAATAAACAAACCATATACTCTCTTCGTCTCAATAAGCATGACACTTAAATTTTGGGCACGGTTATTAAAGAGAGTATATAAAGTAGTATAAGAGTGATAAAGGTGGTAGGGTCCACACCTTTTTAGAGAAATAAATTTTACTATTTTAGTAATGTGTCAAGTTTAGTGGGACGTCCAAATAAAGAAATTGTGTCAAGCTTAATGAGACGAAGGGAGTATTATATAGTTAAATTTATATTTTTTATATTTCTGCATATTATCAATAATTAATTTTCTTTATTTTCACTTATAAAATTTTATTTATTATTTTATTATTTTAAATATTTTATAATTATATAAAAATGAATTTGAGACTATTTATTTTCACTCACCCACTACCTAATTATTACGTGTTTAATTAATTTATAATATGTTTAATTAATTATAATAATAATTTACATTTATTTATATTATTTAATAGTACTAAACTAATATAGGGGTTGTGAGGTGTGAAATAGACTATTCATTTCCCCACTCACCCACTTTCTAATTATCATTTCTTTTATATATCTATCTATCTATCTATTTGTACATATATAATTTTCTTAAAGGGATTACGTATAATTATATTTCTATTTAATTTTTTTTCTTTTCTACTATTAATATTAAGTATTTTTTATTTATATTTTTTATAAATATTAATTATAAAAAATTTAGTTTATTTCATATATCATATAAAAGTAAAATAGATATATTATTAAAATTAAAATAATACTTAATTGTTAATATATATGATTTATGAAAAATATATAAATAAAGATATAAAAACATTGTATAAATTGTGATAATTAATTTGATCAAAATTTTATATAAAATTATTATGATTTAATATATCAAATCAAGTTTTCTTTTTCTCTTTTAATGCTATTTAATCAAGTTTTCAAATATTAATTATTATACAAATTTATGCTAAAATCATTAATCAATTTGAATAAGTATTTTTGTTGATAACCTTAAATTAATAATTCATTATATAAATAAAATTATGTTAAATAATTTTTATTATATAAGGAAAATTAGAATCTTGTAACAAAATTTAACTATAAATAATAATGATTTCAAATATATGTATTATGAATTCTTTTAAATATAGACACATGTTTAAATAATTATTGATGATTAAATATGTTCTTTTCAAATTTTCAAATATATTCAAATATAAATATGAATGTTTTTCAATATACACATATACTAATTTATAAATAAAATAACATTTTCAATATATCATCATTTAATTTTTGATATTTTTAATGTTATTTTATTTGTTAATTTTAAAATCATAACTAATCACCGTTTCAAAATTTTGAAATTGTAATTGAACGTATTTCATACAATTATGATTTGAAATCGAATCGTTGAGTATGATTACAGTTATAGAATCACTAATTAATCTGATTATTATTTAATTTTAATATTATGATTCATTTAAATATGTATATGCATAAATTATTAATAAATAAAATATTTTCGCGTACACGAATAATTAGTTAAGTAACAAAAAAAGAAAGATTCATGCAAAAAATCACAAGCTACTGGTCGCAGCCGCACATCTGTTTGTTTCTCCCTAATTTCCGCTTTCAAATTCCTACACTAAAATAAAATAAAATAAAACAATCTTTCCTTTCCTCCCAAATCCAAGTTACTTTTCTTCCGATTCTCCTATTCCGAACAATTCCTTCATTTCTCCTTTAAAATTTCCTCTCCTTCTTCGCCATTCAGTTTTCTATAAAAATACAAAACCTTGTTTTTCCTTGCGCAGCAGCTTTACCCCCTTTTTTTTGCTGCCTCGAAATGGCCAAAATTTAGCAGAAACGAGGAATCAGCGGAATCATTCAACGCTGATTACGACATCAAATCACGATCCGCTAAAATGTCATCGCAGATTCGTCGAAGTCGACGACGCTCGCGTGAATTCGAATTTTCTACGGGTACGGCACGCAACTTATCTCTGTCGGCGTACGGCCAGGGATTGTCTTTCTAATTCCTTTAACGTCGCGAATTTCTAAAAATTTAGCGCAGCACCTTTGCGATTGTTATTCATGCCGATTGGAAATGCTGATCCCGATTTCTCAGCGAGCGATGGTCTCCCGTGATTTCTCATCGCATTGTTTGTACGATAATTTACGTATCCTTCGATTTGTTGGCCTAAATTCTTCCGCATTGTCTCTGGTGTATGGATAACTACTGTTGCTTCTGAAGATTTTGATTGGTTGTTGTTGGTGGTGGTGGTGCTGGTGCTATCTGCGGAGCTTTTGATTGCTGGGATGAGTTCGAGCTCGGGCTTGCGAACGAGTTCGAGGTCGGGCTTGGGAATGAGTTCGGGCTCGGGATTGGGATCGCCGCGTCCAATCATAAGCGGAGGTGGGAACGGGGAAGTCCTTGGTATTTCTCCGCCGCCGAGCTCTGCTCGTCTCAATGATTCTCGTTACCGCGAGTTAGATTTTGTGGAGAAATGCACCAGAAGTCGATATGCTCGGGTAAGTTTTCGAATCTAAGCAGTTGTACCTGATTGTGCTTTCTTTTGTGCGTATTGGTGATGGTTTTTTCATTTGTATATTTTTGCTAATGGTAGATGTTCTTGTGATGAAGTTGCTTGTTTTAGATAGAAGTAGGATTTTCGTTCTTATGTAAAAGTTGCTAATTTAGATAGTTGTGTGATGCTTGGGTAAGCACAGATGTGATTCTTCTCTGAATGCAGTTAAGGAGGTGTTGTTGTAAACGTTGTTCATATTGAGATGTGTTAGGATGCTTATATTAGCATAAGCACATAATGAAACTTAAGTGTTTAGTGGTAGTTGTGCGTCTTATTTGGATGTTATGATACTTTAGGCTTCTTGTTGGATGGCTTTGACAGTTTGTCTTCATATTCTGCAGTATAATGAAGTATTGGGCAAGGGTGCATTCAAGACTGTGTATGTCTTAAAGATTCGTTCTTTCATTTGGTTTTTAGTTAGTCTATGACTAGATGGAATTGTGAATTAAGTGGCATTCTTCTGTGCCATATCATGTTTGTTTATGTAGATACAAAGCATTTGACCAACTTGATGGAATAGAAGTAGCTTGGAACCGGGTGAAAATAACTGACATGCTGCAGTCACCTGAAGATTTGGAGAAATTATACTCTGAGGTTCATCTTCTTCGGCAGCTCAAACATGTAAACATCATAAAGTTATACGATGCATGGATTGATGACAAGAAGAAGACGATTAACATGATCACCGAGCTCTTCACATCAGGGAGCCTGCGACAGTGAGTTTGTTTCTATTTATTTCTCTTATTTCTGTATGAGTTATTTATGCCAACGCTCCAGATTTTGTTTATTAGATTTCGGAAGAAGCACAAAAGTGTTAATATCAAGGCAATCAAGAATTGGGCAAGGCAAATTCTCCGAGGCTTAGACTACCTTCACTGCCAAAGCCCACCTGTTATTCACAGGGATTTGAAATGTGACAATATATTTGTCAATGGAAACCAAGGAGAAATTAAAATAGGGGATCTTGGGCTGGCAACCATCATGCAACAGCCTACAGCTAAAAGCGTCATAGGTGTGTATTCTAATTTTCTCAGATAGGGGAATCATTCCTGTGACAAATTATTGAACTATTTGGATGTTTTTTCAGGAACACCGGAGTTTATGGCCCCAGAGCTGTATGAAGAGGAATACAATGAACTAGTCGATATATACTCCTTTGGCATGTGCTTGTTGGAGATGGTCAGTATGGAGTATCCATACTCAGAATGCAGGAATCCAGCTCAAATATATAAGAAAGTTACATCTGTAAGCACTCGCCTTCATTTTGCATATGTTCATGATCTTAAGTGGGGTGGTTCAATGACTTCATTTTGTAGGGTATCTTACCTGCTTCTCTGGGAAAAGTAACTTCTCCGGAGGTCAAAGAGTTCATCCAGAAATGCCTGGTTCCGGCCCCTCAAAGATTATCTGCTAAGGAGCTTCTCAAGGATCCATTTCTTCAAGTTGAGATATGCGGAGAATCCATTCGTGATGCATTGAATATGCCTGATACTGTTCCTAGATCATTTAGTCCATTGAACTACGGACCTCATTTTATGGATATAGACCCTGAATATAACCAATATGTATGCCTGGACTCTAATTACGGGACTTCACGTTCCTCAGTGTTGGAATTTACACGAACTCATCATAACAATGAGTTCCGCCTGAGGGGAAACAAGAATGACGACAACTCAATTTCACTCACCTTGCGAATTGACGATAAGGGAGGTAAGTGTAGATAAAACAGATCTCAGTTATTGGCTGTTGGGAACTAGCTTTTGAGTGATCATCATTTCTTTCGTGTTCAAATTGCAGGCAGAGTCAGAAACATACACTTCCAATTCTATCTGGATACGGACACTGCCCTTGCCATTGCAGCTGAAATGGTCGAACAGCTAGATTTAGCTGATCATGATATAACTTTCATTGCCGAGTTCATTGATTACTTGATATTAAGAATCTTGCCCGACTGGAAACCTTCATCTGATTATTCTGCGAGCCGGGAGAAATATGGGAGTTGCCTAAGCTTAGCGTCGGACCAGTGGGAGACGCCGTTGGGTGATGGTCGAGCTGAATCAATGATGAAGCAAGGAAATATGCCTAACTTCCATATCGATCGTCAGATTCCTTTCCCAACAGCTCGAAACTTGTGCGGGAACCCAAATTTTGCGTCTGCCAATCCCAGTTTGTTCTTCACAGCTCCATATTTTACTAATACAGGAAACAAATCATCACTAGGGTCAGCAAACTCCGAGATCATGGGAGATTTTTCTTCATTGAAGAATGAAATGTTGAAGGGGTCTAGCGGTGGAATCTCTGAGATGGAGTTTAGAGATCAGCACAACGATGAGTGTCGGACTAATGAGACGGGCAGTGTTATCAGCGCCGGATGGCCATCGATGGACCACTTGACAGATAACTCAGAGTTGAGTTTCTCCTCAGATCAGAAAATCTCAAAAGCCGAGAGCTTTACGAGCTGCTGCTCATCATTGAATCTATTAGAGAGAGACCCCGATGGTGATTTGAAGTTAGAGCTTGATACCATCGAAGCACAATACCAGCAATGGCTTCAAGAACTTAGTAGGGTGAGGCAGGAGGCAATGGAGGCTGCAAGGAGACGATGGATGATGAAAAAGAAAGACGTTCATTGAATATGAGATTTGAGCCTTATGTTTTTATTTTTCTTTCCTTATATTGTTCAATTTGTCCATTTTTGGATTGTCGTCTTCTGTATTTGAAACATCCTTTGATTGGGTGTGGCTTGCTTCCTCTTGTTTGACCCCTTCGACCCCTCTAGTTTTTCAAGGAGGGGTGAAGATTTAATTCATTATACTGTCACACAAGTTTTTATTCGATCTTGTACAAACACATTTCTCAGTTGCTTTATTAAATATCTGGGTAGATAGACACTTCAAATTATAAGGATATATAACACCAGTCACTTTGGCCTTTGCCTTGTGATGATTATTTAGGTAAATTTTCTGTCTATAACATAATTTTTAAACTAAATATGAATACACATGATATTTTGGTTCTCCCACACTGAATTTGGAAAAATATCCAATTTGAGTTGACAATTGAATTCAATTTGGCTTCAAAAAAAAATTTGTTTTCTGTTTTGGAGAAGACTCTAAAATCGATAGAGACAAATATAAAACTAATTGCCATTAAAACATAAGCGAATTTTGTCGGATTCAATTTTATCAACCCACTTAATTTTTCACAAAATTCCGATTTGTGCGGAAAATAAAACAAATCTCAAAGTTTGTGTATTAATTTTATAATTCCTTATTTAATATTTTAGAGATTGTCTAAATGAAGGTTATTCTTACCCTTTGAATTTCACCTTTTATATCCCTCTTTATTTATAAAGTATAATTTCATCATTTATTGTTGTCCACTTCCCCTAAGTAGTGATATTATTAATTTAAGTTTTGAGTGATAATATTATACAACGCTCTTTAAGGTGGGGTGGAGGAATAATAAATGTTAAATTTATAAGAGGTAGATAATGAAAAAAACAAAAAGGACTGAAATTAAAGAGAGTGCTCTTAACCATCCTTCTCGAGGCATAGATATACCAATCAAAGACAACACTCCCTAAATGCAAACTAATATGAGGAATATGAGAAAGATAAATTCATGAACTTGGAAAGCAAGGAAAACTAAAGAGAAATCATCCGAAATTGGAGATGGTGGATTGGTTGAAACAATTCACAAAATAAAATAAGCAGACGAAATGTATGATATCTCATAACGCTAAGTGAATTGGTTAGAGGAAGAAGAAGAGGCAAACCTTTAGACAAATATTAGATTAGATGTTGGAAAATAATCACCGCCGCCGCCGCCTGTGGATTGATTTGCAATTCGATGGCAATATCAATTTCACTTTTGTTCTTTTCAAGTTCAATCGATGATGATGGAGTCTTCTACAACCAATTTATTTGAGTTCAATTTAGAGGCATGTGTGAGAGTGTGTGTAGGATTTGAGGATCTTTTAAGTTGTAAGGTATATATATTTGGGGAACATTATATTGGAAAAGATCTCATTTTATTACTTCAAAATAAACATTACAATTACTTTTTTCTCAATTTAAAAACTTATCCAAGTCTTTAAATTACTACATCATACTAGATTTATATATCCGCGCGCGTTGCGATGCGTAGCATTGAGTGTTTGAAACAACTGTAATTATCAAAATCGAATCGTAATTGAACTGTAATCGACGGTTTTGAAAATTGTAATTGTCTTCAAGTAATAGTGTAGGAAACATTTTGATTTCTGTTCCAAATATTCGAAACTGTGAAACGGCGGTTCCGAACTGTCGGTTGATCAACATTTATTGTAATAGGTTTTTTCTCTTTCTAATTCAACTTTGTCTCTTGTATTATAGAAATCATTATTTGTAACTCATAAAATTATATTTTAACTTGTAAATACATGTAAAAGTACATATTTTAAAGGTGGATCTATAAAAACCGTCGATTCATAACTTGGACCGACGGTTCGTAATCGAAATGGCCTTAGATGATTTCGATTCCAAACTATTAATCGTTGTAACCATAGTTCGATTACGGTTTCAAAATAATAAAACCGTTAGCCTACGATTATGTTACGGTTCAAACCGTGAACATCTAGTATAGCACAATATTAATATCTTATTTTTAATATACTTAAAAATTAATGCAATCATTTACCACATGATATGTTGAGTATTAATTCATTAATGATTTACTATATGTAGTGGAAGAATTCATGTGTTACCTAAACTTTACACATTTATTTTAGTAAATTAATGGTTTACAATTATAAAATAATATATTTAATCGTCCTCATATTTATAGCACAATAATCATCTTAAAAATTAAACCAAATAAAAATGATAAGATCAAATAATATCATATTTAAAGAATATTTAATACATATTGAAAATGCAAAAGAAACATAATAAGAATTAAAATACGAAGAAAAAGAACATAACACAAATTAGCAAACTTATATAGTAGTAGATCTGTAGAACAATATAATATACACTAAATAGAGAATTGAAGGTACAATTCCCAAATTAAAGAGAATCTGAAACGTTCTTTTGAAAAAAAAAATGTTCCAAGACTAATTAAGGGCAAGTTAATTTGGTATAT
This sequence comes from Leonotis leonurus, assembly GCA_026898415.1. NCBI lineage: Eukaryota > Viridiplantae > Streptophyta > Magnoliopsida > Lamiales > Lamiaceae > Leonotis > Leonotis leonurus. The sequence goes on along the minus strand of JAPKLX010000236.1, from coordinate 11,110 downwards.
AATTATAACATGTCATTTAAATTTAAATTATGAATAATGAAAAAATCAAAGCAACATTTAATATGAATACGTAGATGATGAGATGCAGTGTTTCACTATTATAATTTCATGTTTTTTGTCTACAAGTAGATTTATCATTTTAATTAATAGTTATTAAAAATAACATATTTGTTATTGTATAATGATCATAATTAACAGTTATTTGAATTTTTTTTATGAATTATATATCATAATTTTGAATTTATGAACTCTAAAAATCAATTAACAGTTAACTAAAATACCACTACGTAATAACAAATTAACAGGTATGAAAAAGTAAAATTTATTAAACAAATATTCTGAGTCTTTTTTGTACTAACTCTTATTTTATTCAATATAGTATTATAATAATAAATGAAATAATAATAAATGGAGCTTCCATTTATTCCAAAATAAGAATTCAACAACCCCTTAATCAAAATAAAAGAACTATTCATACGTTGTTGAATAGAAATAAGCAATTCCAATCGTTGATAATTTTGTCATCATCCAATTGTTTTCGAATGGGTCCATTCAACGATGTAAAATATCACAATCATAATGCGATAAAAGAATCAATTCAAATTACAAAAGATCCTGTAATTCCAATTAAGAATTTGTCAAGGCCTTTAGGAACAACCTTTCTAATTGCGAATGTTTATTCATTTTACCATTTAATAATTCATAATCAGATCTTGGTAAATAACTATTTGCAACATGACAATTTAAAAAATATTTTTCAAGTAATTAAATTTAAATATTATTTAATCAATGAAAATGAAAAAATTTATAACCCCCGTCCGTGCAGTAACATTATTTTCAATTTGAATTGGTATTTTCTCCACCCCAATTCCAATTATTGTCAAGAAAAATCTACAATAATGAATCTTGGACAGTTTATTTGTGAAAAAATATATATAGCCAAAAACGCACCACACCTAAAATTAAAATCGGGTAGTCAATACAAAACAACCGGAAATAAGAGAGTACAAATTACCAATGCACTAATCGAAAGAATAAAATTTATCCTAATAAAATAGTTAACTTTGATCGATGAGATGATGACATTATTAATCAACAAAAATCAACTAAAGACTAAAATTAAAAATTAAAATGTAATAACATAACAATGCAAATAAGAATGACAATATGTTCAATCGTATTAAATGCACAAATGATGATGCAACCAAAATCCACATCCCACAGAAACAACATTTATATGGCTGCATAAAACTGTCGGCACAAAACTTTTGAGCACTGTTATTAAGGAGAATGTATAAAGTAGTGTAATAGTAATAAAGATGGTAAAGTCCACACTTTTTAAAAGAATAATTTTTACTATTTTAAGAACGTGTCAAGCTTAATGGAACGTTCAAATAAGATAATTGTGTCAAACTTAGTGGCACGGAAAGAAGTATATATTTTAATTTTAAAATAGGTTTCACCAAATCTAATTATTTCAATTATTGAGAATTAATATATGATTTAAGATCAATATATCTGAAAAAGTATTAAATGTTTGAAAAGTATTGCGCATTAATTGGTCCATTGTATAGCTATTGCTAGCTCTTCAGCTCCAACTGCATGCACATTTGGGCGAGAAAATCTAATGTAAGTGATTTAACTAATAGATTACTACCTCCGTTCATGAAGTAGTTTCCCAGTTTGACCGGGCACGAGTTTTAATAAAAATATGTTGACTTTAGATAGTGTGTAAAATGTATTGAGTGTTGTGTAGTTAGTGGAGAATATAATCCACTTAATTGATGATGTGTAAAATGTATTGAGTAGTGAGTGGAGTAAATGGCATGATGATATATATTCAGTAGTGTGTAGTTAGTGGAGAATGAGGCCCACATTATTGATGATGTATTGAGTGGAGTAAGAGGTTTGCCAAAAATAGAAAGTAAAGTGGAAAGCTACTTCATGGACGAAACACATTATTTAGTATTTTTTTTTATTTTTTTTTTCTAGATAGAAGCCGCAAATACCCCGAATGTCTTCATCAAAATGCAAAGCTCTCTCAGTCCTGTAACTTCTTGAAATAACTATTACTCTTGATTTAATATATTATATTAATTTTAATTTTATTTTCAATGAATTTCAATTTCAAATGATAACTTTAGTATAAATCATAGGATGTTAAATCACTCTTTTGAAATATATATTACTTTTGTTTACTGAAAAAAATTTTAAAATCAACGACGGAATCAATGACATGAAATTAAAGAGTGAGTGCTCTTAACCATTTTTCTCGAGGCTTAAATATATGAGGAATCTGAAAAAGATAAATCATGAACTTGGAATGTTGTTTTGTTAATATTTTCCAAAGAGAAGGCAAATTAGATTATGTAAAAACAAATAAGGAGGTGAGTGAGTGAAGGAAAAATTCTGAAACCAAAAGATCAGATCCTATCCGAAATAGAAAGAACGCCAAGTGGAAATTAATCTTCTCTCCAGGTGTGAATACAGTTTACACAGTAATAGAATGTTGTCATCGGCTCATCCGCTGATCTAGTCTGTATTTGCTTGTAACGAACTTTCCCATGATTGCATTCAGGGCAAGATACTGCATGCACAACAAGAAGCCATATTATGTACCCTATGCTATTAAAAGCACAGTCTAATTAAGTACCTCATTTCACAATCACTTTCGGATTGTCCGATTGTGAAGTAAGAGGATAAGGAAAGGAACTAAAAATATTTTCATCACAGCCTCATGGCACTCCTGCACCAAGACTCTCAAGAAAGAGTGACATACTTATAATATGTACACAGGAATGTTTTTGCGAGTTTGGATGATAAGATTTATAGTTGATGACAGATCAAGAATACGCCTATAATTAATTTTGCACAACCACCTGGTGCATAGTTTTCACAGACACAACTATTACACAGAAAGTTTTATTACTCCAATAATGAAAGATGCACCTTTTACCCACTAGAATCGAAGTTTTTAGGATGAGCAAAGTAAATGAATTAAACCTGATGTAGTTTCCTCCATGATACTTCGGTCACTATGAGAGAAAATGGGCTCTATCGGCTTCTTAACCAATTGCACATGTCTCTTTATCTTAACCTGTTAAAGAACATGCTTTATGCATACATATCCATATGTAATAACACTAAGTAGTTAATGTGCGTTATATTATTCAGGAAATCAAGTTAATAACCTGGGGATCTATTGGGCACATGTAAGGGCACGTTGAACACGAAAATCGGCCTGGGAGCTCCAGGTTCGGATACATGTAGTGCAACAAAGTCCCACAATCTGGGCAGAACTCCATTAGAGCTCAGCTTAGCTAAGACAACCGGCCACATTGTAGTTGGTACCACAACTCCATCAAAAATTAAGGATAAAATAGGATCAATCAATACCACAATGGTTGCTTTGCAATTGAGTTGTTGCCAATTATCTATCTTAAATTATATGATAACGTTTGTTACCGAATTCTGAGAAAAAATTATATCCACCGATTATCTACACTTGGCTATTCCATATTTCTGAATAATTTCAACAAACAACAAAAATGAACAATCATTAACTTGAATTACAACACTGACAATCATCCATAATCAGACTATATGAATTACAGTAAATTCAGTTTTTTTTTTTCGGAAACTTGTGATAACTATAAATCAGAAAATACAGATATATAGTTAAAGGTTTAAGGTGAAGTACTCAAAACTATTAAAAAACTAGCAATGTACAGAATGTGGTAGAAAGAGAAGGAAAACTAAAGAGAAATTAACCGAAATTGGAGATGGTGGATTGCTTGAAACAATTCACAAAATAAAATAAGCAGACAATGAATGATACGAGAGAAATGTGTGGTCTTATAACCCTAAGGGTATGTAGGAATGATATTTAGTTGGAATGGAATCAACGTCGTAATAGAATGAACATAGGAAGGAATGATCTAATTTATTCCATTCCTATGGTTGGTATTTCAAGGAAATGAATGAAAAAAATATTTCTTTAATTAAATTGTATTATTATTATAAAAAGATCAAATTTATTCTAAATAAAAAATAAATTCAAGTTCAGATCAATTATTATTTGATTTAATAGTGAATTCAAATTCGAATTCAAACTCGGCTCAAATTCGTTAAATATTCGAGTCCGTGCTCATTACAAAGCTTGTTTATTAAAATTATTTGTTATAATATACATTTTAAATTAATTTGACAAGTTCATAAAGTAGTTCGTAAGTTCGTAAATTATTCGAAGCTCGGCGGGTTAAAATTATATTCGAATATTTTATGTTAGTAAAAATAATGTAGAAGTTTTTAATTAATCAAAAGAGGTTCCAGCACAAAATTAGTCTAAACGGTAGTAAAACTAAAAAATATAAAAGTTTGGATATGCATCTTTATGGTAATTGGTACATGAGACATTTAATTTTTAAATAAACTTTTAGTCTTTTAAGATTTTAGTTGGTGAACATTTGTTTGTTCAGTATCAATTATGTCAAGCTCTACTTCACGCAAAATGCAATTACAAATTTATGAATATTTATTAAACCTTTTTTCTGTTATTTGAGAATTATTATATAACTTTACATATGTATGTTTTTGGTAGTTGGTAGATGAGACTTCTAACTTTCTAGAGAAACTTTTAACTATTTTTAACTTTTTAGGGTTTAGTTAATGATGATTTGTTTGTTAGAGACACTATAAGCAACTATAAATTTTAGTGGTACATAATATACATTCTCTTAGTTTGGAGGAGATTTCACTCACTTCTTCACATAATCTAATGTTCAGATTTAGAAACCTAACTTATGAGCTTATGAACTTTCAGAAATGAAAATACGGAAGACTTAGATTCAGGTTACGGATTACAATCAACATTACAAACATGCAGAATACATGAAGATTTGAAATTTAAATATTAACAAAGCTCACAGGTTACGGATTACAATCAACATTATGAACATGCAGAATAAATAAAGATTTGAAATTTAAATATAGAAACTGAAAAAGGAAAAAGAAGAAGAGTTTACCTGTGAGGAGTTGACTGCTACAGTCCGGGAAAGCTCCGGCGAGCTTTTGTCGATGCAGTCGATAGAGAGTCGAGATCAGAGAGAAACAGAAAGCTGAGAGTATCGAGAGGAAGAAAAGACCGAGACTTAGAAGAGAGTTCTAGGAGAGGTATTAAGATCTAAAACTGAAACATTTAGAAACTATAAATTCAGAATTTGAATAGAGAAAAAAAAGGTTCTACCTTGAAGATAGCCGACAATGTAGCGCCGGCGAAATCTTCGCCGTTAATCCGAACCAGATAGATAGGCGAGAGACCGAGAGAACAGAGAGGACTGAGTTCCACCGAGAAATAGAGCCAGACGAGCCGAGAGAGAGAGGGAAGTGCGAGATGCAAAAAGTTAGAAAACAAAATCGAAGAAAGAGAGATAAGAGATGAGAGAATAGAATTTTCAAAAACAAAGAGATAAAGATAAAGGGAATGATTTTACCGCCGGCGAGTCTGCCGCCCAACTGAGAGAGAACTGAGAGCAGAGAGGACGACGAGAACAGAGAGATAGACGAGAGACACTGTGAGATGGCGAGAGTAAAGAAGTGAGAGAAGTTGCTAGGGTTAGGATATTTTAATTCTACCATGGGTCGGGCCTAGATTAATCAAGTGGGCCGGATTCGGGTTAAACAGAACATTCTTAAATCTGTCTCATTCAATTTATTACCTTTTTTTTAGTTATCTCATCCAGGTTGTTACATTTTATTTTTAAAACAATTTTATTACTCGCGTAAGTTAAATAATATATATTTTTATCTCCACTTATACTACTTTTAAAAGTCTTCTTAAATCTTATGCTCAAACGCAAATGTAACACATTGGGCGGGACGGAGTGAACATTATTATATAAAAATAGAGTTTTAACCGTAACATTTTCTGTCATATTTTAAAAATAATTTAATTTTAAATTATAGTTAACTTAACTTTTTTTAATTTAAATAAAACAAAATGACAGAAGAAAGGTGTGGATATTTTACAGGGATAATGATTTTAAAATACATGATTTTTTCACGTTTTATTAATTTTAACACGAATTTTAAAACATATTTATTATAATACATGAACTTTAATACTTATTCAATTTTTGACATAATGTTGACTTTACACAAAATCGAAACAGACATGACACAATTTATCTGACGTGGACTTGTTACATGGATTTTAAATTATTCAAAATATATGAATTTTTCACGTTTTATTAATTTTTAACACGAATTTTAAAACATTATTTAAAATACATAAACTTTAGTAATTACTAGATTTTTGACATAAAATTGACTTTGCACAAAGTCGGAACTTAGGACGTGGATTTTAAATTATTAATATTTTTCATTCACTTCAATTATTAATTATTTAACATTTAATATTGAGTACTTGGCTCCAGAAGTCAAGGAATGGGAGAAATGGGTGGCAGAGGTGAGGGAGTCGAACAAGCGCTCTAGAATCTAACTCGACTCCTACTCCTCCCACCTCGCAGCGGCGCTTGACAATGACACCGTCATATTCCACCTCCGCAGCCCCACCGTCCGTCTCAACTTTCCTAAACATGTCCTCGAGTATGGTATTGCCGCCTCACCTCTCGATTAGAGGTGAGAATTTGGGACTGGAAATCGAAACTTCCCGATCCCATCTCGAGTCCTGAATTTTTTGGGACCAGGACTGAATAATTGAAAATTTTTTAGATTCGAGAGTCCCGAATCCCGATTTTCTGAATTTAATTTTTAAAATTCAGAAATTTTGGTCCCGATCGGGAAATTTTGGTCCCGTTCAGAATTTTGGGACCAGTGTTCTAAAAATCATGCTAGGCGGGGCATTGCCGATTCGATTAATGCTAGGCGATTTTGGCTAAGCGGACTGGGCGGGCGCCTATGCGGTCTAGGCGGATGGAACTGCTAAAATAAAAATAAAGCTAAAATGGGCAAACAACCTTAAATGCCCAACACATATATGACCATAAATTAAGTTTTGACCCATTAACATCATTATTTGCTATGCTCCATAGTTTAGAGCCTCATCTTTTATTAAGAAAAGACAAAGAAAATCAAAACTTGTACTTTAAATATTAGATTACAAATATATTTGAACTTATTATGGATCATTTAATCTAAATTCTAATGTATGTATTTTATTTTAAATTTATGAATATTATATTTTACTTAGCATATTATGTGTTTTTAACTTTTTATTATAAATTAGAAAATGAAATTACAAATAATGTATGTTTATATAATTTGTATTATATAATATGGTGTAAAAAAAATTAAGCATTAAAATTTGATCCGCCTAGGCCCTGCATAGGCTCCCACTTAGCCGCCTAGGTGCTAGTCCCCCCCCCCCCTCCACTGCCCGACTAGCACCTAGCAGCTTTTAAAATATTGTTCGGGACTAATCGGGATTTTATTTTTCAAGACCAGAACTGGGACCGAGACTCAAAATTTTCTAATTTTGAGACTCGGGAGTCCTAAAATCCCGATCGGGATCGGGACCAGGACCAAAATTTGGCATTTTTCGTGACCGGGAGTCCCGATTCTGTCCTGATTTACACCCCTACTCTCGATATGCGAATACTGTGTAATCCAAATGGATTATGATGCTCGTTTGTGATTAAATTTAGTTATTTGATGAAGTTAATTGTTTAACTCTAGCTTAAGTAGCTATGAAATTTGATTTGAATATTTTTAGTAAAATGAATATTTAGATAATGTTTTATATTTAATAATTGTGAATATGATATATTATTAAATATTAAATAATTAATAATTGAATTGAAGGAAAAATATTAATAATTTAAAATTCATGGCATAAGTCTTGATTTTGTATAAAGTTAACTTTATGTCAAAAATTGAGTAAGTACTAAAGTTCATGTATTTTAAGCAATGTTTTAAAATTCGTGTTAAAATTAATAAAACGTTAATAATTCATGTATTTTAAATAATTTAAAATTCACGCCATAAGTCCACGTCAGATAAGTTGTTCCATGTTAGATTCGATTTTTGTGTAAAATTGAGTCAGTACTAAAGTTTATGTATTTTAAACAATGTTTTAAAATTCATGTTAAAATTAATAAAACGTGAAAAATTCATGTATTTTAAAATCATTATCCATATTTTATATAACAAATTTATCTTTACTATTTTCATTTATTTTTAAAAATCTTACAATTTCCCACAACATATGCAATATGCATCTTAGAGTTTTAACGGTAATGTTTCCCCGTCATACTTTAAAAATAAGTTATTTTAATTATAGTGTAATTATTCTAAGATGGGTATCATAAGTTGGATACCAAACATACCCTAAGTGAATTGGTTAGAGGAAAAAGAAGAGGCAAACCTTTAGACAAATATTAGATTAGATGTTGGAAAATAATCGCCGCCGCCGCCGCCTGTGGATTGATTTGCAATTCGATGGCAATATCAATTTCTCTTTTGTTCCTTTCAAGTTCAATTGACGATGATGGAGTCTTCTACAACCAATTTATTTGAGACCAATTTAGCTGCATGTGTGAGAGTGCGAGTAGGATTTGAGGAGCTTTTAAGTTGTAACCTTCATTTAAGTTATACATATATGGGTAGGGCTGTCAAAATTTATCGAAAAAATTATATACCATATTTACCATATCCGAAAATATATACCGTAAACTACCGAATATAAGGTATACCGAAATTTTTGGTAAGGTATGATAATGTACCGAACTTTACGGTAAGGTAAAAGTATGATTTTTTCAAATATCAAGGTATACCGTCATATACCGTACCGCGGTATTACTAAAAAAAAATGATATATACCGTTATTTTGGTATATATCAAAATATTACATGTACACATATATTCAATTCCAATTATAACAAAATTATTTATTCATAAATTATGAATTATAATTAATAAAAAGATTATTATTATGAATTATAATTATATTTAGACAAATAACAAGAATGTGTGAGATTATTGATAATTAAAAAGATCGAACAAGAAATTAAAATTATTATTTTAATTAATAATGATAAAACTATAATATATATATTTTTGTCACATAACTAAATAATCATGGTATAATTATACGGTCTATTAAATTATTTTTTAAAACGAGCATATCAATCTAAATAATTGTATAATTAATTACAATAACATAAATATAATTATAATATTAAAGTATGTTTTAACAATATAAGTGTTTATATGATCATATAATATATACATAATGAAAATACTTTTAATTTGTTATAATATATCATGTTTAAACGACCAAATTAATTATGATTTGTATACCAAAATCTAATTAGTTATATAAAAATATAATAATATAGTTAGTTAATATATTTGTTAATTGATATATGATATTAGTTGTTCATCTAAAAAATTATGTTATTAAAAAAAATAATATTTAATATGTTTGTGTATATGTTAGATGTTGTTTAAGATAATGTTCATTATGCTTTATGTATGCATATGTTTTAAATAAATAAGTTTGGTATACCGTGAAAAAAATGTATACCGAAGTAATGTAAGGTATACCGAAAATAAAGTAAGGTATATGTATGCAAAAATGTCATACCGAAAATAAGGTATACCGAACTTATGTATACCGAAAATATAGTGCTATATTTTGAATAACTATTAAATTAAAATATAGTGCTATATTTTGTAAATAACTTCAATTTCAATTGCAAAAATTATATAACTATTAAATTAAAAAAATTGACATTATTAGGATTTAATCTTAGTATCTTCCATTATAAAGGTTATATTGTGAGCCAATAGAGCAAAAAGATAAGTTGAATATTAAACAATTCATAACATACATGTACAAACTGAATTAGGTTTAGGTTTTAAAATTTATTTTAGGGTTTAAGGTTTATTTTATTGTTTTACTTTAGGGTTTAACTTACATATTATGAATAAATTAATTTTTAAATTTTATAACTTTATGGTTTATTTTCCATCTCCTATAACACTTTTCTCCTAAAATTATTTTATTTTGTTTGTAAAAATATTTGCAATATTATGCATATTAAATTAAAGATCTGTTGGTCCCGAAACGAGTATACTGAGTGTATGGGGGGGGGGGGGGGAAATACACCAGTTTATAATTTTGCAAGTTAAAACTTTTAGTGTGCTCCTGTACTGAAGGGAGGTACTTCAGTGAGAGTTGTATACTTCAGATAGGAATCCTTCAGTCTACACTGAGTGTTTGACTGATGGACTAATATCTTAAGTGTTGTGCGGAATGTGGTGGTTTTAAATCTTACTCGTTTGTTCAGAAAACCTTAATGCAATGTTTCTCTTTTCAATTAATCAGTATTCAAAGAATGATAATCAAGGAGTAATAAATACTGAATGTAATGAGAGAGAGAGACAAGATTTGGTTTGCGTGGTTCGGAGATGAAAACTCCTACGTCCACGAGTACTCAATGTTAGTCAAGGGTTTCCAAATTAATGGAGATGATCTTACAATGATCTTTCAATAGACAAAGTCTGATCACTCTTCGGTTACAAAATATTATCGATTCTAAGAACACTAGAATATAAAATCTGAAAGCTAAGGTGTTCTTGAGTATGAGCTTGAAAGCTTGAGAGCAGAATAGCGATTGAGAGTTGTAAAGAATGGGTAACCGGTGGTTGAAGCGTTTGAAGCAGCGAGGTATATATAGCTCTCTCATAGAATATGTCCGTTGTGAGATAGAACTTCATTTGAATTCTTCCCGTTGGAGTCTTCGTCCTTTTTGCCATTTTTGGTGTCTGCAACAAGATTGTGTTTACCTACTGAGATTTTTGCTATAAATGGTAAGTCCTATACAATAGACTATTACTCAGTGGAAACTTCAGTATGGACTTCAGTGCAGAACTTCAGATGAGAATGTTGGTCCCGAAAGAGCTAGTTTGGTGTATGGGGGGGGGGGGGG
>JAPKLX010000187.1:543699-587903 GCA_026898415.1 Leonotis leonurus | reverse complement strand
ACTATCTGCTCTTTCTCTTCTCCTCCTGTTGCCTCTTTAATTTTGCTCTGGTCTCGTCAGAGATGAGCTGAACACTTTCATACACTCTCTCTCTTACTCTAATGTAATCTGGATCTTCAGCATCCACTTTGTACCCTCTATTTTCTGCTAGTTGGTTTATGAAATTCAGCAGAAATGTCTTGTCAGGGAGGTCTGTCCCGGGAATAGTAGGACAGGTCCTGAACTCCCTTTCTGGAGCAGTTATCTGGACTTGGGCTTTAGCAGCAGCATTTCTGATCTCTCCCACCAAATCCTTTGCATCATTCTGCTCTAGGTAAAGGTTGAATGCTTCATCTGGTGTCCCCTCGCAGTAAAGAGGTTCTTTTAGAAAGTAACGGCACATTATAAATCCATACTTCAGTCCTTCATATCCTTCCTTTAGATGATCTGGGACCCAGTTGGTCTCTCCCTGTTTTGTCAAAGATCTGCGTATGGGAGCAGAAGAGAACCAACTTGATCCAGCTTTTCTCTTTTTCTTGGGAGGTTGGGATGAGCTGATTGGAGTGAAGGTTTTCTGCGCTTGGAATGAGGGTGGGGTGGCAGTGCTTGGTCGATCTGTTGTAATAGCTGGTTTCTTTGTAGTTGATGCACCAGATCCAGACAAGCTCTTCTGTTTCTTCTTTTCTTGCGCAGCAGCAGCAGATGGCATTCTCTTTCCACTCCCTTCCCCCTTTTCGACATCATCAATGAAGGATTGAATGAATGTCTTAAGAGAGGTGACTTCGTTTTTCAGCTCAGCGATTTCCTTAGCAGATTCAATTCTGCTAGACAGCAGCGAGGTGATGTTGAGATTGGAATCATTGATCTGCCTCTGAAGAAAAGTCTGTGTTTTGGCCAGATCAGATTTAAACTCTTCTTGAGCTGCCTTGATGTCTGCTGTTTCATCAAAATAAGATTTGAGCAGAGTGGATGTTGGATATTGCAGATCGCGTAGCTTCCTTTCAACAAAGTGTTTGCCGTCTGTTTCGAACTGTCTGAGTAGCAGTCTGGTGTAGGAGTTGGCTTCTTTGACTAGATCTGCTGTGAGACCATCAGTCTGCTCTTGGACAATGGCATGTACCATGTCTTTCTCTTTGGCTGCAAAGGCACTGATGATCTTGTACATTTCCTTCACTTTGAATTCTGTAGAAAACAGATTCTGATCAATCTGTGCTTTACGTTCTTCAGCTGTTGTACGATCATCATCCATTTTCTTACTGATCTCTTCAATTTTCAAGCGACAGATGCGCCTCAGATCAGTGTCGACCTGGTTGACATGAGATTGCAGATGGTTGTTGAATTCTGTCAGGATGCGTGTGGCTTCATCTTGGACCGTGGTCAGCGTTCCATACATATACTGATCCACCTTCTTGGCAATAAGATCTCGGATTTGTGTATGAGACAGTGATTGATGTTGGTCCATCAATATGTCCTCCAGAGTGAATGACTGCACATGAACATTCTGTGCAGCGGCAACAGCAGGAGTGATGATTTCATTTGTAAGCTCGCCTCCTATATTTTGTCCAAGGAATTCTTCCTCAGTTGGTGCAGGTGGAGTAGTGATCTGCTCACAGGTGTCAGTCATGACCTGGTCTGATGCAGGTTCTGATGTTTCTGCACCCGGTTGGTGAGCAACAGAAGGAATCTCAGTTTCGTCTTTGTCAACTACACTGTCGTAGAAATCCAGCTTACCAGCTTTCTCATAGATTTCTCTCAAGTTGATCTTCAACTTCTGAGCTTCAAGCTGGGCAATTGCCAGAATAGATTGAGAGAAACTTTCTCTTAGCTCAGTAACGGAAGAGACTTCAAAAATGTTCAGCAGCGTGGCTTCCTCTGCCTTGAGCTGATCAATCGATCTGATTTTAAGCAGAGCATCTAGCACATAGAACTCCTTATCTTTGATCAGCAGCAGCAGTTTTACCCTCTTTGCTGCATCATAGCTCTCTGGTGTGAGCTGGATGCCTGGAAATGTGCTGAGTACTGCTCTGTCAGATTCTGCTTCAATCATTTTTATAACAGTCTGAGCTGTTTTATTCTCCACATCTTCATCTGAAGATTCAATCTCTTCTTCATCTTCTTCATTGATTTGTTCTAGAGGCTCAGCAGAAGAGGAGCTGATTGTGTGAGCGGGGGAGAAATCCCTGGTCTGGTCTGGGTGTACTGCTGTTAGAGGCTCTACTTCCTCTGGTTCATCCACCAATACAATATTTTCTTCCTCAACCTCCTGTTGAGGGAGTGTAGTGTCTTGTGCTGGTTCTGGGTTCTGTTCTGTCTCAGCCAATTTTTGAAGCTTTCGTCGTTTAGGTTTTGGTGGTTGGGCTGCTGTTGATATGTCAGTTTCAACCGAGCTGGCTCTCCTGGTTGTTCTCTTGGTAGGAGTTTTCTCTGTTTGCTTCTCCTTAGATGTTTGAGATTTTGTGGATCGATCTGCTGGACCAGAAGGAGGAATCCAGATAGGATTTGAACTCCCCATTTCCATCAGAGCTCTGAAGACTACAGGATCTTTAGCTCTGGCAATCAAGTTTGCTGAAATGCCCATTGACATTTCCAGCTGATGCTGATCCTTTGGAAAATGCTGTCTGGTGTTGAATTCAACCATCGTATCCCACTGATGTTGAGGGAAGAATGACTCAAGCATAAAGCTTATCTTTGTTGAATGACGCAGGCTGCTTCTTTTTACTTCAATGCCAGGAGAGCTCCCTTTCACAAATAAAATCATTTTGGCCTCCTTTGCCAACAGATCGTACAAGATCCTGCTCCAGTTGACTGGCAGATTAAGAACCACGGCGGCCAATATCCTGAACTTCTCGGGGGTCACCTGGTCATAGGATCCATTGTGATTTAAGAAAATCCTCTGTACGAATTCAAAGATGATTCTGAACTCTGGCGCGAGAAGTGCACGAACAAACATCCTGTTGGTGTAATGGATAGGGACTGTCATGACCATTTCCACAGCTTCTTGCAATTGTTCTGCGGTAATCTCGCCAAGGTCAAGTCCCTCATCCTTCACCTTGTAAGCAGCGTTGATGATGTTGATGACATTATAAGGTGTGTTGCTTACTGTATTTCCTTTGCTCACCCTGATGGTGGCCTCATCTCCACCTCTCTCTCCCTGCCACGAGAGGTAGAAGGCAGCAACTTCCTTGGGTAGAAAGTGCACAGGGTGTGAGGATATAATCTTGTGGAAACCTACAATGAACATAGCAGTGTAGATGTGAGCACTATCCTTCCATCAGTGAAGTATAAGTGCCACAAGAACAGTTTATGCAGTTCTACGTAATTTACAGATATCACATACAAGAGAAAAGATATAGAGTAAAACATTTAGACATTTGAATACGAATTAAAAGCGAAACATGAAACCTTTGCACTGACGAACGAGATCAAATGCCTTCTCCAGTTTATGAAACCCGAAGGTATCAAGAACCGCAAAAAGGTCTTGGTGAATATAAGGTTTCAGATAGGTTGCTTGTTCCAGAAAAGCAGGATTTGGGAGCCATTTTTGCTAAAAAGAGAGAATTTTGCAAGAGAGAATTTTGGGAGGCAGAAAATTTGCTAAGTGTTTGAAAAAAAAAGGTTTGTACGCGTAAGTGATACACGAACCGCCTTATCAATCTATATACGCAAAAGAGAAGATAAACAAGGTAATAAATTATTGAGAAATCCTTCCCTTTTTCAGCTTTCCCGCCTTTCCATGTACTAGGTTTTCTACCCATAGTCGCCTCTCCTTTTCGTATGATGCACGCGCTATGATCGAACGGTTATGAGATGGCGCGTTATTTTTGATGCAATCTTTTATCTCCCTTTTTCTAGATTTGGTAGATATTTTTCTCGATCACGTCTCCCAATTACTGCATGCAATCATCAAAAATAGATGATTTTGAAATCTAATGTCAGAATATAAATATTTAGTCACCGTATATAGTTGACCTTTCCCCCTTAACCAAGTAATATAATAATTAATGGAAATATTAAGTCTATATCCACGTGGCATTAGGTAATCTGGTTGAGGTCAATTTCTTTTATGGTAACTGCTCTCTGTTCGAGGCATCTTTCATCTTTCTGGTTGAAGCTCTTCTTGGTTCAACTTTCTGTTAAAGTTGACTAGCTTCACTTTGAGACTTGCTGGTTTGAGACTGTTGGTCCCGAAAGAGCAAGGTTTGGTGTATGGGGGGGGAATACACCAAATACTAACTTTTCAGTTTACTTGACAATTTATATGAGAGCTCAAGCTATTCTGTATAAGAAATTGCTTGAAATGACTGACCAGATTGATATACAGATCAGTATCTGGTTTTGTCCAAGCAGATTACTCTCAAGTGTAAAACACCTAACAGATAATAAGAGTGATCTTATTACCTCTTGAGTGTAGAGTGAGTGCGGAATAATGGTGGATTAAAGATTGCTCTTGTTTAGAAAACCTTAAGGAATTAATCAGATTGATTAAAACAGATTGATTCAGAATGCAGCTAATATGAAAGTGCAGGAGGTTAGGATAATAAACAACAGATAATAAGAGTGCAGAAAAGTAAAGCACACGATGTTTAACGTGGTTCGGGAAATCCCTACGTCCACGATCTGGTCAAACCTAGACCAGATTATCCACTACTAGGATACTCTGCTTCTTTATACTCGTGGAGAACGAGTCACAAGTACCAATCACAACTAGACTGATACTTATGCACGAATGAAGGGTCGTGTCCCTTTACAACAGATTACCTCTACGTTACCACTAGAAAACTACTAGCTAGCAGGGTGATCTCCTTTCTCTCGACAAGACCGACTTGAATCGAGGTGGTTGGTGTGATGTAGAATCACAAGATGTTGAAGCTCTAAGTCTGGAATGCAGAGTGCTTGAATGATAATTGCAGTATAGTTCGTGCGTATTCTCCTCTTCTTCCAGATTGTTGACTTCAACTATATAGGCATTGAATATTGAAATTCTAGCCGTTTGTTGATTGGTGTGATATAGATGGTATATTGCCAATCAGTGATTTTCATCATATCTGTTCTTGCCATATAGGAAAGGTTGACTCAATCTTTGATTTATGGAAATCAGATTGTTAACGGTCTCTTTCCTTATATGTTTTAATCGTAGATCAACTTTCCAAACCCTGTTGGATGGATCTTGATCTTGACATGGCAAGTGCATATGATGTGTAGGATGATGTCAGCAAATGGCTTGATGACTCAATCGCTCTGGTTCTTCGCTGTAGACATCGATCTGGTCATCGATCTGGTCATCGATCTGGTCGCTGTCTGTTACAGCAGATCGATTCTTCTGAGCGTGAAATCTTGACCTTCATCCTATTCTGAGTTGAGAATGACTTCTATAGGAATATATCCTTTACATTCTAAGTCATCTCCTAGTCTGTTCCAAAACAGAAATCACTAGATCTATAGTAATCTGGTTTGACACGGGGAACAGTTTAACATACAGACCAGCTAAGTGTGTTTCGAGAAACCATCATCAACACTAATCTATAGGGTTCCCAACAATTTCCCCCTTGTTGATGATGTCGAAACCACACTTTACAAAAAGAGTCCTATCAGTTAATACAGATTGGTCTGGTCTGGTTTTCCAGTTTGATCAGATTACGTTATTAAGTTTATAACGTTTAAGGAGTATTTTATATGTGTTCTGGACAATAAAGTGTTGTCATCAGAAACTCAAACTGGATTTCATATATTGATAAGAAGACAAGAGAGGTTACAGATAAACAGAACAGATTATAAGAAAAGGCAGATCATAAAGATATAAGAAAATAAGACTACTATCTGCTTTTTCTTCTCTCCTCTTGCTGCTTCTTCATCTTTGCTCTGGTCTCATCAGAAATGAGCTGAACGCTCTCATACACTCCTTCTCTTACTCTGATGTAATCTGGATCTTCAGCATCCACTTTGTACCCTCTGTTTTCTGCTAGCTGGTTTATGAAATTCAGCAGAAATGTTTTGTCAAGGAGGTCTGTCCCGGGAATGGTGGGACAGGTCCTGAACTCCCTTTCTGGAGCAGTAATCTGGACTTGGGCTTTGGCAGCAGCGGCTCTGATCTCTCCCACCAAGTCTTTAGCATCGTTCTGCTCTAGGTATAGGTCGAACGCTTCGTTTGGAGTCCCCTCACAGTACAGAGGTTCTTTCAAAAAATACCGACACATGATAAACCCATACTTCAGGCCTTCATATCCTTCCTTTAAGTGATCTGGGACCCAGTTGGTCTCTCCCTGTTTTATCAAAGTTTTGCGAATGGGAGCAGATGAGAACCAGCTGGATCCTGCTTTCTTCTTTTTCTTGGAAGACTGACTTGATCTGGTCGGGGAAAAAGTTTTCTGAGCTTGGAAAGAAGGAGAGCTTGCTGGTTTCTTTGATGTACCAGAACCAGATAAGCTCTTTTTCAAATCTTCAGTTGCCTTCTCTTTCTTCTTTGTTTGTGCAGCTGGTAGCTTTTTCTTTCCAATGCCTTCCCCCTTAGCAATTCCTTCCCCCTTTTCGACATCATCAATAAAAGATTGAATGAATGTCTTGAGGGAAGTGACTTCATTCTTCAGCTCAGCAACCTCCTTGGCTGATTCAAATTTGTTAGACAGCAAAGCTGTGATGTTGAGGTTGGAGTCATTGATCTGTTTCTGAAATGAGGCCTGTGTGTTGGCTAGATCAGATTTGATCTCTTCTTGTGCTGCTTTGATGTCAGCAGTCTCATCAAAATACGAAGTGATGAGGGTGGAAGTTGGGTAGCGCAGATCACTGAGTTTTCTTTCAACGAAATTTTTCCCATCAGCTTCAAACTGCCTTAGCAGTGATCTGGTGTAAGCATTTGTTTCTTTGACGATGTCTGCTGTAAGACCATCGGTCTGTTCCTTGACAATGGTGTGTACCATGTCCTTCTCTTTGGCAGCAAATGTGGAGATAATTCTGTATATCTCCTGTACCTTGAGTTCTGTTGTAGACAAACTCTGATCAATTTGAGCTTTGCGTGCTTCAGCAGCAGCTCTGTCATCATCCATTTTCTTGCTAATCTCTTCAATTTTCAAGCGACAGATGCGCCTCAGATCAGTATCGACCTGGTTGACATGAGATTGCAGATGGTCGTTGAATTCTGTCAGGATGCGTGTGGCTTCATCTTGGACCGTGGTCAGCGTTCCATACATATACTGATCCACCTTCTTGGCAATAAGATCTCTGATTTGAACATTAGATAGGGATTGATGCTGATCCATCAATATATCTTCCAAGGTGTAAGTCTGCACGTGTACATTCTGGGCCGCTGCCACACCAGGAGTGATGATATCATTTGTAAGCTCGCCTTCTATATTCTGTCCAATAAGCTCTTCCATTTCTGGTTCTCCCACCGTTGGTGCTGGTGGAGTGGAGATCTGCTCAGTCATGATCTGATCTGGTGTAGGATCTGTTTGTGCTGCATCCGGTTGATGAGCATCAGATGGAATCTCAGGTTCGTCTTCATCAGCCACGCTGTCGTAGAAGTCCAGCTTGCCAGCTTTTTCATAAATTTCTCTCAAGTTAATCTTTAACTTCTGAGCTTCGAGCTGGGCAATTGCCAGAATGGACTGTGTATAGCTTTCTCTTAGTTCTGCCACAGATGAAACTTCAAAAATGTTGAGCAGTGTGGCTTCCTCTGCCTTGAGCTGGTCTATGGGTCTGATTTTCAGCAGTGCATCTAATACATAAAATTCCTTGTCCTTGACCAACAGCAGCAGTTTGACTCGCTTAGCTGCATCATAGCTTTCTGGTGTGAGCTGGATGCCTGGGAATATGTTCAGAACAGCTCTGTCAGCTTCTATCTCAATCATGTTTACAACAGATCGTGCTGTTTTCTTCTCCACATCTTCATCAGAAGATTCAGTTTCTTCTTCATTCTCCTCATTGATCTGTTCCAGAGGCTCAGCAGATGATGAACTTATAGTATGAGCTGGGGAAAAATCCCTGATCTGTTCTGGATGTACTGAGGTCAAAGGTTCTACATCCTCTGGTTCATCAACCATTACAATGTTTTCTTCCTCATCCTCCTGTTGAGGGAATGTAGTTTCTTGTGCTGGTTCTGGGCTCTGCTCTGTCTCAGCCAATTTTTGGAGCTTTCGTCGTTTAGGTTTTGGTTGGGCTGCAGTAGAGATATCAGTTTCGACTGAGCTGGTCCTCCTGGTCACTCTTTTAGAAGGAGTTTTCTCGGATGGCTTCTCCTTAGTGGCCTTTGATTTGGTAGATTGGGCTGCTGTACCCGAAGGAGGAATCCAGATGGGATTTGAGCTTCCCATCTCCATCAGAGCATTATAGACAACTGAGTCTTTAACTCTGGTAATCAAGTTAGCTGAAATGCCCATTGACATTTCCAGCTGATGCTGATCCTTTGGGAAATGCTGTCTGGTATTGAATTCGACGGTGGTATCCCACTGGTGATGAGGAAAGAAAGATTCCAGCATAAAGCTGATCTTTGTTGAGTGTCGAAGTGTGCTCCGTTTAACTTCAATTCCAGAAGAGCTGTCTTTCACGTGTAGGATCATTTTGGCCTCCTTTGCCAACAGATCGTACAGAATTCTGCTCCAGTTCACTGGCAGATTAAGAACCACGGCAGCCAGTATCCTGAACTTTTCAGGAGTGACCTGGTCGTAGGACCCGTTGTGGTTCAGAAAAATTCGCTGTACGAATTCAAAAATGATTCTGAACTCTGGCGCAAGAAGTGCACGAACAAACATTCTGTTGGTGTAAAGGATAGGGACTATCATGACCATTTCCACAGCTTCTTGCAGCTGTTCTGCAGTAATCTCTCCAAGGTCAAGTCCCTCATCCTTTACTTTGTAAGCAGCATTGATGAGGTTGATAACGTTGTAAGGTGTGTTGCTTACAGTATTTCCTTTGCTCACCCTGATGGTGGCTTCTTCACCACCTCTCTCTCCCTGCCATGAGAGGTAGAAGGCAGCAACTTCCTTCGGTAGGAAGTGCACAGGATGTGAAGAAATAATCTTGTAGAAACCTACAAAGAACATAATAATATAGATGTGAGCACTATCCTTCCATCAGTGAAGTATAAGTGCCACAAGAACAGTTTATGCAGCTCTATGTATTTTACAGAGATCACATACAAGAAAATAGATACAGAGTAAAGCATTCAAACATTTGAAAGCGAATTAAGAACGAAATATGAAACCTTTGCATTTACGAACGAGATCAAATGCCTTCTCCAGTTTATGAAACCCGAAGGTATCAAGAACCGCAAAAAGGTCTTGGTGAATATAAGGTTTCAAAAAGTTTGCTTGTTCCAGAAATACAGACGATTTGGGAGCCATTTTTGTTAGAGAGTGAGAGTTTTGCAAGAGAGGGTTTTTGAGAGATGGAAAATTTTCTAAGTGTTTCGTGAAATTTTGGAAGTGTGAGTGATACACGAAACGCCTTATCAATCTATATAAGCGAGAGAGAAGATAATAAAGGTAATAAAATATTGAGAAATCCTTCCCTTTTTCAGCTTTCCCGCCTTTCCATGTACTAGGTTTTCCACCCATAGTCGCCTCTCCTTTTCGTATGATGCACGCGCTATGATCGAACGGTTATGTGATGGCGCGTTGTTTTTGATGCAATCTTTTATCTCTCTTTTTCTAGATTTGGTAGATATTTTTCTCGATCACGTCTCCCAATTACTGCATGCAATCATCAAAAATAGATGATCTTTAAATCTTAGTGTCAGAATAGTGATAATTAGTCGCTGTATACAATTGACCTTTCCCCCTTAACCAAGTAATGGAATAATTAATAATAAATATTAATCCACGTGTCAATAGGTGATCTGGTTGAGGTCAAACTGTTTGTTTGTTAACCACTTTCTGTTCAAAGCTTCTTTTATTTCTCTGGTTGAAGCTTTTCTGGTTCAACTTTCTGTTAAAGTTGACTAACTCTCTGGTGTTAGTTCCCTGTTGGAATTTCTAGTGATCTGGATTTTATCACTCTGGGTCATGATGATCTGGTTTAGATCAATCTGGTTAGATCAATCTGGTTAGATCAATCTGATTTAGATCAATCTGCTCAGATCAGTCTGGTTTAGATCAATCTGGTTTTATCTTCAAGATTTAGAAGTCCTAGCTTTGCACAGAGCATCTTAAATCTCTCTTCTGGTAATGCTTTAGTGAGGATATCCGCTCTCTGAACTTCAGTATGTATCTTCTCAATCTGTACATGTTTCCTTTCAACATGGTCTCTTATAAAGTGATGTCTCACGTCAACATGTTTGCATCTGGTGTGCAACACTGGGTTTTGTGTAATTGCTATAGCACTTGAGCTGTCACAGAAAATTGGTATTTCCTTGACATCGATCTCATAGTCTTTAAGCTGTTGTCTCAACCACAGTATTTGTGCACAACAACTTCCAGCTGCCATGTATTCTGCCTCTGTAGTTGAAGTGGCAACTGATGTCTGTTTCTTTGAGAACCAAGAAATCAGTTTATTCCCTAAAAACTGACATGTACCAGATGTTGACTTTCTGTCCAGTTTACATCCAGCATAGTCTGAATCAGTATATCCAGATAGCTCAAAATTGTCTTCACATGGATACCATAATCCTATATGGGCTGTTCCCTTTAGATATCTTAGTATCTTCTTAGCTGCTTCCATGTGAGACTCTTTGGGATTTGCTTGATATCTAGCACATACTCCTACTGCATAGGTAATGTCAGGTCGACTTGCAGTTAGATAGAGTAATGATCCTATGATCCCTCTGTATTGTGTAACATTTGCTGGTTTTCCTTCAGGATCTGGACCAATTTTCCCATTAGTCTGCATTGGGATTTTCACTGGATTACTGTCTTTTAATCCAAACTTGGCTAGCAGATCGTTGATGTATTTTGTCTGATTGATGAAGATACCATCTGGTAGCTGCTTGACCTGCAATCCTAAAAAGAAACTCATTTCTCCCATCATGGACATTTGATACTTATTTTTCATAAGTTCAGCAAATTTGTCACATAGATAGGTAGATTGAGATCCAAAGATAATATCATCTACATAGATCTGGACCAAGAGAATATGTTCTTTGACTTTGATAATGAATAAAGTCTTATCAACAGATCCTCTTTTGAATCCAGATTCTAGTAGGAAGGATGATAAGGTCTCATACCAAGCTCTAGGGGCTTGTTTTAGACCATAGACTGCTTTTGCTAGTCTGTATACTTTCTGATCTGGATCTGCTTCTTCAAATCCAGGTGGCTGTTCCACATATACTTCTTCTTCAAGGATACCATTTAGGAAGGCACTTTTGACATCCATCTGGTACACCTTGAACCGTTTGTGAGCAGCATACGCAAGAAACAGCCTTATTGCTTCTAATCTGGCTACAGGGGCGAATGTTTCATCGAAATCAATGCCTTCTTGTTGATTATAGCCTTTAGCTACTAATCTGGCTTTGTTTCGGACTACTTCACCATTCTCATCTCGTTTGTTTTTGAACACCCACTTTACACCAATCACACCTTGGTGTCTGGGTCTGTCCACGAGATACCAGACTTCATTTCTTTTGAACTCATTGAGTTCTTCTTGCATTGCTGTTATCCAATCTGCATCTTGAAGTGCTTCATAAGCATCAGATGGCTCCATGCGAGAGAGGTAACAGCTCAACAATGCACTTTCTCCATGCATTCTTCTAGTCTTCACACGATCTGATGGGTTCCCAACGATCTGTTCTGGTGGATGATCTTGTATCCATCTTCTTCTCCTGGTCATTTCTTCATCAGATAACTCAGGATCAGGTTGATCTGTTGGTTCCTCAAATTCAGGGTGTGCTGTTGACGTAGCATGAAATGGATTCTCATCTGGGCTTTCTTCTGGATGTTGATCATCATTTGTGGTAATTGTATCATTGACTTCTGTTGATGATCTGTTCTCATCCAGGTTAGGTAGTAGTATTCCCCCTTGCTGTATGATCTCCTCAGCAACAGGTTGAGTGATAATTTCTTCATCCTCACTCCTAGAATTCCAGATAAGAACATCTTCTAGTAATAGATCATTCATCCTTCTGGTTGTCACCTGATTGTCTGTCTGCTTTTCATCTGGTGATCTGTACTCAACAATAGACTCATCAAAAACAACATGAGGTGTTACTTCCACAATATGAGAATTCTTATTGTAAACTCGATAAGCTTTACTGATATCAGAATATCCTAAGAATATTCCAGGGTCAGTTTTGCTATCAAAAGTTTTCAACTGAGATTTCCCATTATTGTGTATGTAACATAAACAGCCAAAAGTTCTAAAATAGGAGATCTTAGGCTTTCTGTTGTTCCATATTTCATATGGAGTCTTTCCATGTCTGAGTGTGATGGATGATCTGTTTTGCGTATAGCAGGCAGTGTAGATGGCTTCTGCCCAGAATTTCTTTGGTAGATTGGTTGAGTTGAGCATTGTGCGTGCTGCTTCTTTGAGTGATCTGTTTCTCCTTTCAACAACTCCATTCTGTTGAGGAGTTCGAACAGCAGACGTTTGATGAGTGATGTCCATCTTGTTGCAATATGCTTCAATCTTCTGGTTGAGAAATTCTGTTCCTCGATCTGTTCTGATAGAGGTTATACTCATCTCTTTCTGCTTAGTGATCTTGTGTAGAAAATCAGGGAGCTTGTCTAGAGTCTCTTTCTTCTTTAACAGAAAGATAACCCACGTGAATCTTGAGTAGTCATCTATGATTACTAATGTGTACTTTCTCCCTTTGATACTTAGTGGTTTGACTGGTCCAAACAGATCAAGGTGTAACAGCTCTAGTATTCTTGATGTTGAGTGAGCTGCTTTGCTCGTGAAGGTTGATCTGGTTTGTTTTCCAGCTTGACAAGCGTCACATATGTGATCTTTATCATACACCTGATCTGGTAGTCCTTCTACTAATCTTTCCTTGGCAATCCTGTTGATTGATTTGAAATTAAGATGACTTAATCTCTTATGCCATAACCAGCTTGTTGATACAGTCTTAGTGACTAAGCAGGTCTCGATCTGGTTTGTCCACTGGACAATATATAACCTATCCTGCAGTTTACCGGTAAGGAGTATTTCATCTCCTTCCTTGTTCTTCACCAGACAGTTGTTAGTATCAAAAACAATCTGATTACCATTAGCACAAAACTGACTTACAGAAAACAGATTGTGACTAAGACCCTCTACGTATGACACATTTGTGATAGTAGTCTTGCCTACTCTGATGTTTCCATACCCTCTGGTATACCCTTTTGAATTACATCCAAAAGTGACCTGTGGGCCTGGTTTCTCTATGTAATCTGTCAGTAGATTCTTGTCACAAGTCATGTGTTTTGAGCAACCGCTATCTATAATCCAGATAGTTCCTCTAGCTATCTTGCTTCTTCTTGCAGTTCTTTGATCCTGCAATTAATCAAACTTAGCTACCCTTTCAACGCTTGGGTGCTTGATTATTAGTAAACAATCCTTTTCGAATCCAGAACATTCTAGGGTTAGGAACAGCAATATAGCAGGTAATGATATTTCCCTCATTATCTACTTTAGATACAGAGTGTATTTCAGATGGATGAAATCTCTCTATCTTATCCTTCTGTAATCCTTTCTTAGTATGTTCTGTTCTGTTGACAATTTTTGTCCTGTTGACAGTTTTTGTCCTGTTGACATTAGCTCTTTGAAGGTGTTCTGTTTCTGTGTAGTGAGCTGGTTGTCCCCTGGTTTGATGATACTGTCTGTTCTTTGCATCTTTCATTATCATCTTTTGAGGATAACCTTTCTTGTTTTTCAAATCTTTCACTTGATCTGGTATTTTCTTCCTTTCTGGTACGAAGCTTATAGTTCCTGAAGATTTTTCTGAGTGACCTGGATATCCCAATCCAGATGTTCCCTTTTGTTGCAGATTGATTAGCAGCTTGGCACGCTCATCACTCTTGTAGATCATTTCTTTTCCTTTCTTGATCTTTTCTTCAGCAACATTGTATCTTGAGATCAGATCCTTAACTTTTGAGTTAAGAGAGTGAATTTCACTGTCTTTGCTCTTGATCTGTTCTTCCAGATCAGTAACTTTGGCAACAAACTTAGTGTTTGTTGTGCTTAAGATCTGCTCAACTTTCTTCAATCTGTCATTCTCTTCAACAACTTCTTTAAACAGTCTTTTGATGTTTGAGTAGCTTTTGAACATCTCATCTATTTCATTCCATGAGTATTCTGCTTGATCTTCACTTTCCTGTTCAAAATTGTTATCATCATCTGAGGAATTCGAGTTGCAAGAATTTACCTCAACTTCATCTAGACCGTTGTCCAAGCCTACATAGCATTCATTCCAGCTTTCTTCGTCGTCAGCAATGAAGGCTTCATCATTTTCTGATGAGCTGTCTGAGAAATGACTCGAGCTACTTGAGTTCTGTTCAGCTATCATGGCTTTGCGCTCATTTTTAAGCTTTCGATCTCTTTTAGCTCTCAGTTCCTCTCTTTGGCTTCTGGACAGATTGGGACAGTCTGTTTTGAAGTGACCTGTTCTGCCACATTCAAAGCATGTGTAATCTGTAGAATTTGAGGTCTTTGTTGTTTTAGTAATCTGCTGTTTAGATTCATTCTTGTCATCTGATCGATCATTGTTATACTTCCTGTTGAAGTTCCTCTTGTTATCTTTATAGAAGCGTCTGTACTTCTTCGATCTGGTCTCCATCTTGTCCATTCGTTTAGCTATCATTGCAAATTCTTTTAAGAGTTTGTCATACCCTTTCTCTTCATCTGGAGTAACAGACTCAGAAGGATCATCTGGTTTGCTCTTCGCTTTGAAGGCTACCTCTTTGTCCTTCTTTGAGCTGCTTTTTGCCTTTTTGGACAGATGATCTGGTCCTCGAATTCTTTGAATGTCACATTCATGACCTTCGAGATGATCAAATAAGGCTTCAGTAGACAGATCATTGAAGTCTGCTCTTAGGGGTTGCATTGCAGCGTAGATCTCCCAGCTTGGTGGAAGTGCTCTAAGAACTTTCATGTTCTTCTCCCTTTGAGTATATTTGTTCTTTTTGAACGCAGATATCTCTAAGAGAATTCCAGTGAATCTCATCTTCATCTGTTCTATTGTCTCGCCTGGTTTCATTTTGAATTCATCATATTTGTTGCAGGCTAGAGACAGTTTGTTCTCGATCATCACTTCAGATCCAAGCGCCAGGTCTCTCAAGGCTTCCCACATCTCTTTGGCTGTATCAAGATCTTGGATCTTGGCCAGATGTACGCCTTTGACCGTGCTGGAAATGATCCCTTTGGCAAAATCATCGAGATTTGCCTCTCTTCTTTCTTCGGAGGTATATTTTCTGGGATCTTTTAGGACAGTTTCTTTGACTGCTCCTGTATCTGTGATGCGAGTGGTCTCTTCTGTGATTGCTAATGGCCCTTCTTCGATTACTTTCCACATCAGGCAGTGATGGGCTTTGAGACACATTTTGATTCTGAAACTCCATTCTCTATATCCTTGGATAGAGAATTCTTCGCAAGCCCTGATTACAGATGATTCCATAACAGATAGTATGTACGTGTATGAAAAAAGGTTTTCCTAGATCTATTCAAGTAGACCACGCAGGTTTTAACCTTGTGAAACAAAACAATGGTCAGTTTGAACCACAGCTCTGATACCACTTGTTGGTCCCGAAAGAGCAAGGTTTGGTGTATGGGGGGGAATACACCAAATACTAACTTTTCAGTTTACTTAACAATTTATATGAGAGCTCAAGCTATTCTGTATAAGAAATTGCTTGGAATGACTGACCAGATCGATAAACAGATCAGTATCTGGTTTAGTCCAAACAGATTACTCTCAAGGTGAAAACACTTAACAGATAATAAGAGTGATCTTATTACCTTTTGAGTGTAAAGTGAGTGCGGAATAATGGTGGATTAATGATTGCTCTTGTTTTGAAAACCTTAAGGAATTAACCGGATTGTTTAAACAGATTGATTGAGAATGCAGCTAATATGATAGTGCAGAAGGTTAGGATAATAAACAATAGATAATAAGAATGCAGAAAAGTAAAGCACACGATGTTTAACGTGGTTCGGGAAGTCCCTACGTCCACGATCTGGTCAAATCTAGACCAGATTATCCACTACTAGGATACTCTGCTTCTTTATACTCATGGAGAACGAGTCACAAGTACCAATCACAACTAGACTGATACTTATGCACGAATGAAGGGTCGTGTCCCTTTACAACAGATTACATCTACGTTACCACTAGAAAACTACTAGCTAGCAGGGTGATCTCCTTTCTCTCGACAAGACAGACTTGAATCGAGGTGGTTGGTGTGATGTAGAATCACAGAATGTTGAAGCTCTTAGTCTGGAATACAGAAGACTCGAAGGTTAATTGCAGTATAGCTCGCGTGTGTTCTCACTTCTTTTTTTTCAGATTGTTGACTTCAACTATATAGGCATTGAATATTGAAATTCTAGCCGTTGTTGATTGGCGTGAGATAGATGGTATATTGCCAATTAATGGTTTCCATCATATCTGTTATTGCCATATAGGAGGGTTGACTCAATCTTTGATTTATGGAAATCAGATTGTTAACGGTCTCTTTCCTTATATGTTTTAATCGTAGATCAACTTTCCAAACCCTGTTGGATGGACCTTGATCTTGACGTGGCAAGTGTATATGATGTGTAGGATGATGTCAGCTATAGGCTTGATGACTCAATCGCTCTGGTTCATCGCTGTAAACATCGATCTGGTCATCGATCTGGTCATCGATCTGGTCGCTGTCTGTTACAGCAGATCGATTCCTTTGAGCGTGACATCTTGACCTACATCCTATTCTAAGTTGAGAATGACTTCTATAGGAACATATCCTTTACATTATAAGTCATCTCCTAATCTGTTCCAAAACAGAAATCACTTAAACTATAGTGATCTGGTTTTTACACGAGGAACAGGTTAACATACAGATCAGCTAAGTGTGTTTCGAAAGACCATCATCAACACTAATCTTTAGGGTTCCCAACACTTTCCTTTCTTGATCTTTTCCTCACCAACATTGTTTCTGGTAACCAGATCCTTGACTTTTGAATTAAGTGAGTGAATCTCACTGTCTTTACTCTTGATCTGTTCTTCCAGATCGATTATTTTAGCAACAAACTGTGTGTTTGCAGTACTTAGAATCTGCTCAGTTTTCTTTAATCTGTCGTTTTCTTCAACAACTTCTCTCAACAATCTCTTGATGCTTGAGTAGCTTTTGAACATTTCATCTATTTCATCCCATGAGTATTCTGCTTGATCTTCATTTCCCTGTTCAAGATCATTTTTATTATCTGAGGAATTTGAGTAGCAAGAATTTACCTCAACTTCATCTAGACCGTTGTCCAATCCCACATAGCATTCGTTCCAGCTTTCTTCGTCTTCAGCAATGAAAGCTTCATCATTTTCTGATGAGTTGTCTGAGAAATGACTTGAGCTGCTTGAGTTCTGTTCAGCTATCATGGCTTTGTGCTCATATTTATGCTTTCGATCTCTTTTGGCTCTTAGCTCTTCTCTTTGACTTCTGGACAGATCAGGACAATCTGTTTTGAAGTGACCTGTTCTGCCACATTCAAAGCAGGTGTAGTCTGTAGAGCTAGAAGTCTTTGTTGTTTTAGCAGTTTGCTACTTAAACTCATTCTTGTCATCAGATCGATTATCGTCATACTTCTTGTTGAAGTTTCTCTTGTTATCTTTGTAGAAGCGTCTGAATTTCTTTGATCTGGTCTCCATCTTGTCCATTCGTTTGGCAATCATCGCAAACTCTTTTAAGAGTTTGTCATAGCCTTTCTCTTCATCTGGAGTAGCAGACTCAGAAGGATCATCTGGTTTGCTCTTCGCTTTGAAGGCTACCTCTTTGTCCTTCTTTGAGCTGCTTTCTGCCTTTTCGGACAGATGATCTGGTCCTCGAATTCTTTGAATGTCACATTCATGACCTTCGAGATGATCAAATAGGGCTTCAGTGGACAGATCATTGAAATCTGCTCTTAGAGGTTGCATTGCAGCATAGATCTCCCAACTTGGTGGAAGAGCTCTAAGAACTTTCATGTTTTTCTCCCTTTGAGTATATTTGTTCTTTTTGAATGCAGATATCTCAAGGAGAATTCCAGTGAATCTCATCTTCATCTGTTCTATTGTCTCGCCTGGTTTCATTTTGAATTCGTCATATTTGTTGCAGGCTAGAGACAGCTTATTCTCGATCATTACTTCAGATCCCAAAGCTAGGTCTCTTAAGGCTTCCCACATCTCTTTGGCAGTATCCAAATCTTGGATTTTGGCCAGATGTATGCCTTTGACCGTGCTGGAGATGATTCCTTTGGCAAAATCATCAAGATTTGCTTCTCTCCTTTCTTCAGATGTATATTTTCTGGGATCCTTTAGTACGGTTTCTTTAACCGCTCCTGTCTCAATGATACGAGTAGTTTCTTCTGTAATCGCCAATGGCCCTTCCTCAATTACTTTCCACATTAAGCAATGATGGGCTTTCAGGCACATTTTGATCCTGAAGCTCCATTCTCTATATCCTTGAATAGAGAATTCTTTGTAAGCCCTGATAACAGATGACTCCATAGCAAATAGAATGCACGTGAATGAAAAAGGTTTTCCTAGATCTATTCAAGTAGACCACGCAGGTTTTAACCTTGTGAAACAAAACAATGGTCAGTTTGAACCACCGCTCTGATACCACTTGTTGGTCCCGAAAGAGCAAGGTTTGGTGTATGGGGGGGGGAATACACCAAATACTAACTTTTCAGTTTTACTTGACAATTTATAAGAGAGCTCAAGCTATTCTATACGAGAAATTGCTCGGCAGTGACTAAACAGATCGATATGCAGATCAGTAGCTGATTTAGTCCAAACAGATTACTCTCTTAGTGAAAACACTTAGCAGATAATAAGAGTGATCTTATTACTTACTGAGTGTAGAGTGAGTGCGGAATAATGGTGGATTAGTGATTGCTCTTGTTTTGAAAACCTTTAGTTTTAACCAGATTGATTAGGGAGATTGATTGAGATGCAGATGGATGATATTGCAGAGAGTTAGAATAATAAACAACTGAAAATTAAAGAATGCAGGAATGTAAAGCACGCAGTTGTTTAACGTGGTTCGGGAAATCCCTACGTCCACGATCTGGTCAAAACTAGACCAGATTATCCACTACAAGGATACTCTGCTTCTTTATACTCGTGGAGAACGAGTCACAAGTATCAATCACAACTAGAATGATACTTATGCACGAATGAAGGGTCGTGTCCCTTTACAACAGATTACCTCTACGTTACCACTAGAAAACTACTAGCTAGCAGGGTGATCTTCTTTCTCTCGACAAGACAGACTTGAATCGAGGTGGTTGATGTGATGTAGAATCACAAGATGTTGAAGCTCTAAGTCTGGAATGCAGAGTGCTTGGAAGAATAATAGCAGTATAGCTCGCGCGTGTGTTCTGCATTTTTCCAGATTTTGTCTTCAACTATATAGGCATTGAATTTGAAATTCTAGCCGTTGTTGATTGGCGTGAGATAGATGGTATATTGCCAATCAATGGTTTCCATCATATCTGTTCTTGCCATATAGGAAAGGTTGACTCAATCTTTAATTTATGGGAAGCAGATTACTAACGGTCTCTTCCTTATATATGTTTAAACGAAGATCTTCTTTCCAATCCCTGTTGGATGGACTTTGATCTTGACGTGGCAAGTGTATATGATGTGTAGGATGATGTCAGCTGATGGATTGATGACTCAATCGTTCTGGTTCATCGCTGTAGGCATCGATCTGGTCGCTGTCTGTTACAGCAGATCGATTCCTTTTTGCGTGAGATCTTGACCTTCATCCTATACTAACTTGAGATTGACTTCTATAGGAATATTTTCCCTTACATCTTAAGTCATCTCCTAGTCTGTTCCATAGCAGAATTCACCTTATCTCTAGTGATCTGGTTTTACATGAAGAACAGATTATGCTCTAAACAAGCTAAGTGTGTTTCGAGATACCATCATTAACACTAAAACCTCAGGGTTCCCAACAGATCACTCTTATTATTAGCTAAGTGTTCTCACTAAGAGAGTAATCTATTTGGACCAAGACTGCTATCGATCTGCATATCGATCTGTCAAGTCATCTACGAGCAATTTCTTCCACAGAATAGCTTGAACTCTCATATAACTTGTCAAGTAAACTGAAAAGTTTGTATTTGGTGTATTCCCCCCCCCCCCATACACCAAACCTTGCTCTTTCGGGACCAACAGACTTGAATCGAGATGTGACTTTGATCACAAACGGTTCGAAACACGATCTGGTGGGTAGAAATCTTCTCAGTAAATGCTTCGATGATTGAGATGATTTCTGGACAGAGTAATAGCTTGCAGATAATAGATGATCTTGAATATGTATATTGCTCTCACTTACTTACACTTCTACCAGTCTTTGTTCCCAGCTTTTATAGGTGTAAAATTTGAAATTCTAACCGTTGAGCTTGATTAGTTTGAAGTAAATGTGATTTCACCAATCAAGGATAATGAATCCCTAATTTATATCCTCTTGCCTTCCAATTGAGGTTGACAGAATCTTCTAAGTATGGTAAGCAGATCATTTGACAGATACTGCTTTCCTTTTTCTTGTTTTGATTGATTCTCTTCCTTCTATGGTACGAAAAGGCATAGTTTAGGTTTGGAGATTCACAGACACTTAGTCGATATCATCTGGTTTCCATTCTTAAGTGTCGATCTGGTTGATCTGGTTCAACTTTCTGGTTTGCGTTTATCTCGTTCAAATTTCTGGTTGCGTTGATCTGGTTCAACTTTCTGGTTGAGTTGATCTGGTTCAACTTTCTGGTTGCATTTGATCTGGTACAACTTTCTGGTTGCGTTGATCTGGTTCAACTTTCTGGTTGAGTTGATCTGGTTCAACTTTCTGGTTGAGTTGATCTGGTTCAACTTTCTGGTTGCATTGATCTGGTTCAACTTTCTGGTTGCGTTGATCTGGTTCAACTTTCTGGTTGAGTTGATCTGATTCAACTTTCAAGTTGCATTGATCTGGTTCAACTTTCTGGTTGCATTGATCTGGTTCAACTTTCTGGTTGCGAAGAGAGGATAGTTCTGTTGAATCTTTATGCCTGCTTCTGTTTGTTTTAACATTCTGGTCCTTCTGACTACTAAAAACATAATGATTTTATAGGATGAAGCGAGATAAGACAAATTAAGAACTCAGAGAAAAAATTCATTCTCCTATCAGATACACTTTATATGTTAGTGTTCTGTTACATATGGAGCAGATCGAGGTAACACGGAACATGAACAAACCTAAGTGTGTTTTAGAGAGAACATCATCAAAACTTAAGTTATTTATGGGGTTCCCAACACCATGTACTTTGCTTCTGTTGTCGAGGTTGCTACCTAGGTTTGCTTTTTCAAGAACCATGACACCAATTTATTTCCAAGAAACTGATAAGTTCCTGAGGTTGATTTTCTATCAAGTTTACAACCTGCATAATCAGAATATGAATAACCAGATAGTTCAAAATTATCATCATATGGATGCCAGGTTTGATGTTCCTTTTAAATATCTTAGTATCTTCTTCACAACTTCCATGTGAGATTCTTTGGGGTTAGCTTGATATCTTGCGCATACACCAACTGCAAAAGTGATATTAGGTCTACTAGCAGTTAAATAAAGTAAAGAACCAATAATTGCCCTATATTGTGTAGTATTGGCAGGTTTCCCTTCAGGATCTGGATTGATTCTTCTGCTAGTTTGCATTGGTATCTTTACATGATTGCGATCTTTAACTCCAAACTTTGAGATCAGTTCTTGAATATACTTTGCTTGATTGATAAATATTTCATCTGATAGTTGTTTAACCTACAATTCTAAAAAGAAATTCATCTCGCCCATCATGGACATTTGATATTTATTTTTCATGAGATCAACAAATTTGTCACATAGATAAGCAGATTGAGATCCAAAAATAATATCATCAACGTATATTTGAACTAAAAGGATATGTTCTTTCACTTTGATGATGAATAGTGTCTTGTCAACTGAACCTCTTCTGAACCCTGACTCGAGTAGAAATGTTGATAAGGTTCCATACCAAGTTCTTGGAGCTTGTTTTAATCCATAAAAAACTTTAGTTAATCTGTAAAGTTTCTTGTTAGCATCTCATTCTTCAAAACTTAGAGGTTGTTCTACGTAAACTTCTTCTTCAAGGATCCCATAGAAAGGCACTTTGGACGTCCATTTGGTAAACCTTGAATCTCTTGTGTGCTGCATAAGCTAGGAATAGTCTTATAGCTTCCAATCGTGCAACCGGAGTAAAGGTTTCATCAAAATCTATCCCTTCTTGTTGACTATATCATTTGGCTTCCAATCTGGCCCTGTTTCTGACCACTTCTCCATTCCCATCCTTCTTGTTCTTGAATACCCATTTGGCTCTTATTACTCCTTGATGCTTCGGTATGTCCACTAGATATCATACTTTATTTCTTTTGAACTCATTAAGTTCTTCTTGCATGACAGTAATCCAGTCAGCATCTTGTAGTGCTTCATAGGCATCAGTGTGAAATAAGTAACAACTTAGAAATGTACTTTCTCCATGAATTCTTCTTGTTCAAACTCGATTTGATGGGTTCCTAACAATAAGTTCGGGCAGATGATCTTCAATACATTTTCTTCGTTTGGACATTTCTGCTTCTAATATTTCAGCCGCTTCTTCTTCGAAATTCTCAAATTCTGGATGTACTATAGGATGAATAGCAAATGGATTATCATTATCAGTATTAACATCTAAATTAGGATTAGAAGGGTTACTGTTAATCTCATTTGAGATTTCATGTTGTTCTGCTTCAGTAGATGCAGGTGGTTCTGGTGTTTCATGTTTTAATGACCCTTCCCTTGAACTCAGGTTCCCCCTTGATCAATTTCCCCTTGTTGTGAAGCATTTCTGTTAGCAGCAGGTTCATCTCCATTTGCTTCTTCTTCTTCTTCCTTCTTGTTCCAAAGAAGAATGTCTTCAATAAGTTGCTCTTTAGAGATCCTTAAAATTGATCTCATATTCAGTTGATGATCTTGTTCTTCTGCTAGGTCCATGTACTCAAAGATAGATTCATCAAAAACAATATGAGGTGTTACCTCCACAATAAGGGTCTTCTTGTTGTACATTCGATAAGCTTTGTTAGCATCAGAATATCCTAAGAATATTCCAGAGTCAGATTTGCTATCAAATGTCTTCAACTGAGATTTCTCATTATTGTGTACGTAACACATACAACCAAAAGCTCTAAAATATTTATGTCGAGGCTTCATGTTGTTCCATAGTTCATATGGAGTTTTTCCTTGTCGAACAGTGACGGTTGATCTGTTCTGAGTGTAGCATGCAGTGTTTATTGCTTCTGCCCAATACTTCTTTGGTAGATTAGTTTTCATTGCGCATAGTACGTGCAGCTTCTTTCAGTGATATGTTTCTCCTTTTAACTACTCCGCTCTGTTGAGGTGTTCTTGCTGCTGAGGTTTGATGTGTTATCCCCATCCTGTTGTAATACTCCTCAATCTTCTGATTTAAGAACTCAGTTCGTCAATCGGTTCTGATGGAGATGATGGATGTCTCCTTTTGTCGAGTAATCTTGTTGAATAGGTCTGGTAGTTTCTCCATTGTTTCATTTTTCTTAAACAAAAATACCACCCAAGTGAATCTAGAATAATCATCAATAACAACTAAAGTAAATTTTCTACCATTGATACTTATTGGTATTACTGGGCCAAATAAGTCTAAGTGCAGTAGCTCAATTATTCTTGTTGTTGAGTGTCCAGTCTTGCTTGGAAATGATGACTTTGTTTGTTTCCCTGCTTGACAAGCTTCACAAATATAATCATTATCAAACACTTGGTCTGGCAGACCTTCTACCAGTTTCTCTCGTGCAATCTTGTTGATGGTCTTGAAGTTGAGATGACTCAATCTTTTATGACATAGCCAATTAGTTTCTAAAACAATCTTAGTTACAAGACATGTTTCAATGGTGTTCTCCCACTGAACTATGTATAACATATCATGCAGTTTGCTAGTAAGAAGAGTTTCATCTCCTTCATTGTTCTTCATAAAACAATTGTTAGTATCAAAGATAATACTGTTACCATTAGGACAAAATTGACTAACAGAATATAAATTATGGCTTAGACCTTCAACATATTGGTAATTGTGGTCTTTCCAATTTTATTGTTATCATAACCTATCGTGTATCCTTTCGAATTACATCCAAAGGTAACATGTGGTCCTTCTCTTTCGACATAATCTGATAGTAGACTTTTATCACACGTCATATGCTTCGAACATCCGCTGTCTATTATCCATACCGATCATTTTGCAGTTTTACTCCTTCTCGAGCTTCTTCCAACCTCATTTTAATCTAGAATTGTATATTCCCATAAAGCATTCGTCTCAACCTCTTCTTATTCTTTTGCGTAGAGTGCTTCGTCATTGTCGGATGAACTGTCTGAAAAATGACTCGAGCTTGACTCTTCTTCTGCCAACATAGTTTTCCGTTCCTTTCTTAAGGGTCAATCTCTTTTGGCTCTTAATTCTTCTTTTTGGCTTTTTGTGAGATCAGGACACTCTGTTTTGAAATGAAATGTTCTTCCACAAACAAAGCAAGTGTATTCCGTAGAGTTAGAATTAGATTTATTTTTAGATTGTTTTACCTCATTCTTCTCTTCTGATCGATCTTGGCTTTTATTCTTTTGGAATCGGTTTCTCTTATTATCCATGTAGATCTCCTTGTATTTGTTTGCTCTAGTTTTCAGTTTCTCAAGTTGTTTGGCAATCATAGCATAATCCTTTAGAAGCTTGTCTTTTGAGAAAACTTCTTCATGAGAACTGGGTTTTTTTTTTCTATAGGATGCACCATCCGGGAATCAAACCCGGGTCTGTACCGTGGCAGGTCTTCATGAGAACTGGGTTGTTCCATTTCTGTTGAAGTTGCTTTCAATGCCACCTCTTTCTCCTTCTTAGAGTTATCTGTTTTCATGCTAGAAGAAGAATTAGTTCCATGAATTCTTCTAATATCACATTCATTACCTGCCAAAAGATCGAATAATGCTTCTGTAGTGAGCCTGTTGAAATCTGGTCTCACAGAATGAACTGCAAAGTAAATTTCTGAGCTGGCTGGCAATGCTCGAACAACCTTGTTATTTTTCTCTCGTTGAGTAAATTTATCTTTCTTCAAAGCAAAAACTTCATGTAAGATTCCCATGAATCTTGTCTTCATCTCTTCTATGGTCTCGCCTTGTTGCATCTTGAACTTATCAAACTTGTTGCAAGCGATTGATAACTTGTTTTCAATCATTTATTCTGATCCAAGACTGAGATCACATAGAGTATCCCACATTTCCTTAGTTGTATCAAGATCACATATCTTTGCCAAATCTACTCCTTTGACTGTGCTTGATATAAGACCTTTAGCAAAGTCATCTAAGTTGGCTTCTCTTCTTTCTTCAGCAGTGTATTTCCTGGGATCTTTAAGTACTTGGTTGGTTGTAACATTAGAATTAGGTCCGGCGCTTACTATAGTTTCTTCTTCATAGATTTCTAGTGGACCTTCTTAGATTACTCTCCACATGAGACAATGATGAGCCTTGAGACACATTTTGCTTCTGAAGTTCCATTCTTTGTAACCTTGGATAGTGAAATCTTCACAAACCCTAACAAGAGAAGCCTCCATGATAGCAGATAGTATGCAGATGAATAAAAATGATTTACCTAGATCTATTAAAGTTGACCACAAAGGATTTAACCTTGTGAAACAGAAACAATGGTCAGTTGAACCACTGCTCTGATACAACTTGTTGGGCCCGGAAGAGCTAGGTTTGGTGTATGGGAGGGGAATACACCAAATACCAACTTTTCTAGTTTACTTGACGTTTTATTTCAAGAGTTAAGACCTTCTTATAATAAGAACGCTTTTAGGTTGACTGAATCAGGTTCTCTCCGGAGAAGATGATCTGGTCCAAGGAAACTCTTGAGTGAGCTGTTCTGAGAGAGTTAAACTTCGTGAGAGGTTTTCTCTACAATAGAACTGTGTGCGGAAGATGGTGAATTTAGTTGGTTTATCTTAATGAAAACATTTTCTTAGTTCAAGTGTTCTTTAGCAGGGCAGGTTCGCAAAATATGAATGAATATGAGAATGTTGAGTTAGTGAGAAAATGACTGAATATAAAAATGCATAATTTAAATAACATAGTCATTTTACATGGTTCAGAAAATCCCCTACGTCCACGGTCCAATCAAACAAGGCTGGAAATCCACTACTAGGATTCTCACTTCTTTATACTCATTGAGTACAAGCCAAGAATACAAGTCAAAACTAGACTGTATCCTTGCACGAATTAGGGGTCGTGTCCCTTACAACTTATAGAGAAAACTCTCCTTCAACACTTCATTTTCTCTCCTTCAACACTTCACGATCAAAGCCTAGAAAACTACTAAACTTTGAGCGATGCAAACTTCTAACTTCTCGATAAAACAGACTTAAATCGAGATTACAACTTGAAGTTTTTTGGGTAAACCGTGTTGCTTCGAGAACAGTATGCAGGAACTTGATTTCTTCACTCTTGAATACTTGAATGTAGATGAATAATTTTGGGCAGAGTGACGGCTCTTGAAGGTTGAATTAATGTAAATTCATACTTTGAATCGAAGCTTTTATAGGTGAAGAATTAAAATTCTGACCGTTGGCTTGATTGGCTTAATCAATTAATCCATAATCGTTGCTAAAGATCTTGTTTCCATAAAGCGAGTCATGCCATGTAGAGTAGATTGGAATCTCCTTGATTGAGTTGATTTTATCTTTGATTGATCTATTTCCTTTATAAAACCTGTTGTATAGAGGTTTGGTCCCTGTTCTCTTATGTTTCGCTTCTCTTCTTATTGGTGAGCTTTCTTCAGAGCAGAACTGCCTAGCAAACCTGATGACTCCTATAAGCAAGAACTCCGATTAAGGTGTTCTGTCTTTTACAATGTGTCATCATCTAACCCTATTTTAGAGATTAGCAAGTTATGGTCAAGATCTTATAGTTCGATCTTTCCCTTACAATGAGCCAATCTTAAGGTTTGATTTATCAAGCTTGCTTCTCTATCAGATAAAGTTTATACAAGATTACATTTTCTCTTACAACATAGGCAAGTCTAAAGCAACGAATGAAATGGAAAAATTCTAAGTTTGTTTCGAAAGAACATCAAAATTATTTTTAAGGGTTCCCAACAGACCCCACGAATTTAAATAAGTTTTGATCATGTTTATCGAAACAACACATAGAAATTTATAAGTTCTTTAAAATCAAGTGATCAATATCATCTTTTAAAGAACAATTCAATTTATAAAAGGAGCAGGTCAATCTTATGAGCTATCTTGGACATATTGATTGCTATAATAACAGGTATAAGTTTATTTTAACAGTTAGCTAAAATTGAAAAGAAACAGATAGATAATAACAATATGTCCCTATTTAGCAGCTAGTTGTATTTCTTGTTTAGAACTACCTGTTATGGTTTTAGACTTAATTTATTTTCTGAATTTAGATTTCAATACAGATCGATGTTGTAAAAGCAAGTTTAAAATTTAAAACTTACTTATAGAAATGATCTGTTTATCTAGCTATAGAAGCAACAGCTCGATAGTCTGTAAAGAATAGGTTGATGTCAAACGACATGTCCTATAGAGAGTGAGTTGTTCCCTTAAGTATAGTATCTCAGTAAACTAGGAGCCATCTGTGGTAACGATCTGATGTCAAACAAATCGTTACCTAAACTCTATAGCGCGCTGATGAGGAAACAACATATCGATATCAAACGATCTATCCATATCTTATCTCGATGTTCAACTTAAGATTGGCTCCAGAATCTAGGTGAAGAATCAAAGTATCAATTTGGACTCAAACAAATTGATATTTGATTAGCAGATCGTTGGCCAGATCGTTACAAATGAGCTGCAAGATTACAAGAAGCTAGTTGGTCCATACAATAACTATGGTGGACAGCCGACATACCTAAATATGCCTTAAGTTCACCATCCAGTGTCTTGTCACATCAAAGAGGATATTTTAAGGAATGAAGTACAAGAATATCAAAGTAGATGTACGGAAAATCATTTATATTAGGGTAAAGCACTAGGAAAATGCCTGAAAGGTGGAACAACAATCATTATAGGTGGCGCGTGTAACATCAACCATACTGTGAATTTAACGTTGTCATTAATGCGATGAAGAAGGACACTTCATCTCTCTAAAGGATAGTTTCAGCCATGGTTTTATAAATACCACACTCACTTCCAAAGAAGAGTACAAGAATTCAAGCGATTACTAAGCCAAAACTCTACTCAAAAACTTCAAGCATTCATCGTTCAAAGCTCTTCAAATTCCCAGAATTCTCTAAGTGTTAACCCATCTTGAAGCTTTGTATTTTCTGGAAATCTTACAAACTCAAAGTCAAAAATCAAGTGTTGATCGTAGTTAGTGTTTCTTAAATTGTAGTTTTCAATGTTCGAAAGTTGTAAGTTTTTACTCAAAGATTGAATCTAGTTTTGATTAATCTCTGTGGCTCGTACTCAACAAGTATAAAGAAGTGAGTTGTTTTTGTGAATTCTCGATCTAGTTTTGATCGATCTGCGGATGTAGGGAAGTTTATTCTGAAGCACGTTAAATACTTGTGTTCATCATCCTTCATTTTTCTTTGGCTATTTACTTACACATTTCATAATATTTCTTAAAACAACTTGCTAACTACATTGAGTTAAGAAAAATATTTTGTCATTAACAAGAGTTTTAACCACCAACTTCCGCACACAATTTTACTTAAGTTTAACTTAATCTAAGTTATCATTAATCTTGGTTATTCACTCTCAAAACATTATTCGTGTTTGCTTAGGTCTTCGTAAAAGAAGAACTAAGCTTACTATCCAAGTTATCTTATTAAGTTAAGTGTGCTTAAGCTTTGAATTTTAAGGTTAAATAAGAAAACCCTAAAAGTTGAGAATTGGTGTATTCTCACCCCCCCCCCCCAATACACCAATATAGTTCTTTCGGGACCAACAGTAACAATTTGCTTCCCCACAGATCGTGTACTATATCTCGATTCAATCTCATCTTCCATTGTTGCAAGCTATTTTGTGGTTTCAGAACACATCACAACTTCATGGAAGGTAGATGGCTTGAAAGACTCCACCTTCTGTGCGACTTGCAGAGCATATCCAACCATTTCATCAAACTCATTGTTCAGTGGTGGGACTGCACCAATCCTTCTTGTTAGATCAAGAGCTATATTGTACTGTCTTGGTTGATAATCTGAAGTTGGTCTGCTTCCCTGCTTGCACTTCCTCAACGCACTGCTCCTTAGAATCCAAGTCAGTACCATTGACATGTACACCACTAGGTTGATCACGACCTGCCTGCTGACCTGCTTTGTGGAAGTTCAGCTAGCTGCTCTCCAGATTACTGCAACTCCACTTGGTTGCCAGCTCCCTCGTTAAGCTCTCTGATCATTGCCCTTTGAATATCACTCATTTATGAATTCTCTATTTCCTTGATAGAGTGGGACATTGTCTTCTCATCGAAAATTACATTTCTACATAGAATGACTTTTTTCCATGCCCTTGGCTCCAAATTACATTCATTGACACGATAGTAAGTTGTACACCCAAAAGCCCTTAAGCTTGAGTAATCAGCTGGCTTCCCAGACCATACTCCAAGAGGTGTCTTAATGTTCATACCCGTGTAAGGACTACGGTTTATCAAGTAGCAGGCCATTGTTAAAGCTTCTACCTAAAAGTGACGAGTAACATCTGCTTGGGAGAGCATGCAACGAGCTTTCTCTCTTATAGGTCTGATTCACATGTTCTGCTACACCATTTCGCTAAGGTTTCTCCCTCACAGTATGGTCTCTATTGATGCTCTCATATTTGTAGAATTTGTTGAACTCGGATGAATAGAATACTTGGTCGTTGTTTGTCTGTAACCTCTTGACCTTCTTCCTAGTTTGGTTTTCAACCAACATTTTCTACTGCCCGAAACACCCAAAATATTCACTTTTGTGCTTCAACATGAAGACCCAATTTATGCGAGACTATTCATTGATGAAGGACACAAAATTTATATTTCCACGTTGAGATTCAACTCGAGCTATATCCAAGCAATCTATATGAATATAATTCAGTGTGCCCTTGGTTTTAAGAATATCTTTAGGAAACTTCTAAAAACCTAGATTTCCCAAAACGCAATGCTCACAAAAGTTGAGGTCATTGACCTTGTGACCTTGAAGAAGATCAGTCTTGCTCAGAATTTGCATCCTCTGCTCACTTATATAATCCAATTTCATGTGTCATAATCTGGTCATATTTTGTAATGAGATTTGAGCTGATGCAACGTTGGTGGAGCCTACGATCGTGAAGGAACCCGGAAGAGGGGCTCGCGACACATAAGATCCACATATCTAATAATTTAAATAAAGCATGCAATTGTAAACATAAATACCGCAAATAAGGAGAAATAAATTAACGGAATTAATTTATAATTTTCCATTAGTTAGTCCGCCTCTTGAGGAGAGACGATTTACATCATCAGCAAAGAACAACAATCCACTCTGGGCAGTCGAACAGATCCACCCTATGAAACTTCGGTCTATTTTCCTAACCTACAGTCTGACTATTGTGTGAGTGATAATCTATCGGGGTTGATAGAGTGGAGGGATCGAAAATTGCAGTGTAGAATAGTACACAATTTTCAAAAATCAAAGTAGTATGAAACACTGTGATGGTGGTCGATTTTAACCCTTGAAGGTGTGGTGTGTGGGTTTGCTTTCGGCCACCTCCCCATGCTCTCTATATATAGATGTTTTGAGGGCTATGTCAGAGTTTCAAAGGGGAATGAATCTGGACCTTCCAACATAAGACCAAGTCCAACCTTATTTATAATATTTCTTTATCCAATTAATTGACTCAATCAAATTTTATTTTTCATTAATTAATTAATGACCAAGTCAATTTGATTTAATTAATCACTCTTGGAAATATAATAAGATATAGGTCTTATAATAATATTTATCTACTCCACTATAGGATAAATATTGAACTATCTGGCGCCCAGTCAAATTACGGATGTACTATTCCTTTTATCATTAATTAGTTACCGCGTTTAAGATTCTTCAATCCATTAATTAATAGAGTTAATTGAAAACTCAAAATAAATTAATATATGTATTCATGAGTGATCTGATTCATACTTTAATTATTATATGGAATAAATTTCAATCGGTTGGGTTTCTTATATAACAAACTTTTCTAAACACCTCACGGGGATTTATCAACCCGGTGTTTACCAAGATGTGATTTTTAGCGACAACAATCAAGCATTTCTCGCTAAACCAATTACCACTACCCAAAACATTAATGTATAGGGTTGTGAAAAATCCGCAAGTGCAAATGAATCACATCAGTGCATAATTAGTTGCATATACTAATGTCATCGTCACAGATTAAGAAATAAAGAATTT
Organism: Leonotis leonurus; assembly: GCA_026898415.1. Taxonomy (NCBI): domain Eukaryota; kingdom Viridiplantae; phylum Streptophyta; class Magnoliopsida; order Lamiales; family Lamiaceae; genus Leonotis; species Leonotis leonurus. The sequence continues at coordinate 556,385 of JAPKLX010000187.1, read as the reverse complement.
TTAAGACCTCTTTCTTAGTAACATTATGAAGAACTTATCTCAATGTGAAACCACACAATACATATATATATATATATATGCAAGCATGTGCGACAACATATACATACCATTATCATTATGTCAGCTAAGGTCAGATCTCACATCGAATGATATTGCAACCTTTCATGACTTGTGTTCGACTAAAATTGTTTCGAGTCGTTCGCAATGTAACGAGGTCATCTAGCAATGATAAGTCTACCCAAGTCGTATTCTCAAGGAAGACTTAGCAGGGCAATTTAATCATTTGTTCAACAATAAAGCAAGTAAAAGATTGTTTGGTGGTTTAAAAACTAGGCAGAGAAAATAAATTATGAAAGAAGATAAATTCTAAACTAAAAAAGATAAACGAAGAAACGAATTGAGAAGAAAATACGAATTGTGAATTAAAGAAAAGGGCAATTGATTCCAATCTAAATCAGAACTAGATTGAAATCAATATGAAATAATTATAAAAGTAAAAGTAACTTGGAATTTGAAATCGAAAAGAACGTAGAATCGATGAACGAAATAGAAACACCAAAGCAAAGACAATTAAACGAACTTAATAATAAAATCGAACCCGAAATATAAAACGAAAGCAAACGTGATTCATAAACTGGAATGGAAGAACTCGAATCCACAACGATGAACGAAAAAATAACGAACTTGAATGTTGCAATTGGCTATCTTCGTAATCAAGTACTAAAGCTAAAAACGACTAACTAAGAATCATAAATCTCAACCCTAGAATAATAAGTCGAGAGGTACTCGGAATATAAGTGCATAGAGTGGGAAAAAGGTGTCTATCGAATGAGAAACACATTGTCTACTTATAGAACTCGATGAGGGTCAACGACCGCTGACATGACCGGTACGGGTTTCACGCGTGCGCCATCCGATGAGCCGTTAGCGCTTGACTGAATCATTCGCTGGGGGGCCAGCGGTCGCTGACCCTGGCGCTCGGCTCCTCTCGTGCGTGGCTCGGCCTGGGTCATCCACGCCTAGCCAGCGGCCTCTTAGGGTGAGCGACCGCTGACTTATGCTCTCGGCTCTCATCTTTATTTTCTCGTCATTTCTCGATCTTTTCTCGTCATGTTTCCAACTTTAACACTTGTTTAAGCTCGTGATCCTGAAACATAAAATAAAACGTAAATTGAGCCTGAAACATCATGCAAAATGGAAAAACTACAAGAATAAAGACAAGGAATATACGAGTTTAGACGACCAAAAAGAGGCTAAACAACTTGACTATCCAAGTCTGTCTAAACTTTGAACTTTATTCAAGAAATGAGCCGATTGTGTTACCTTCCATGATCATGGATCCATCACACAGTCTACAATTGTAGAAAAAGGACATATTAGCACTTAAATAGTCGATAGAATATAAATCGAAAATAAATGATATAAACATTTATTCTCATTAAACGAAAATGAAAGAAAGTATGTTACAACGTCTAAGCTTGAAGCATTCTTTGAAGTTTACAAACCCTAACAGATCATTGAACCTTGCAAGAAATACAAAGCTCATCTTTTAACACCCTTCATAAGAACGCTCAAACCTTGATATACTTTAAGGACTCCACCTTGACCCCTAAGAGTGAACCTTTTGTTGTCCAAACCACTTAGGAAAAAAAAATTCATATGTGGAACGTGTCTCACCTCGTTCAACGTGCACAATTTTCCATCATTCATACTCAGCTTGATGGAACATATTCACGCTGCTCTGCACGTTGAGCTGTTGGTCATGGATATGTTGCCTACATTAATCTGTGCATAAGTGGAGAACTATTCTCTATGAGAGCAAATATGATAGGATGTAACTGAGTTTAGAACCCATTCATCATCGATCTAAGCTTGACCTCCTGTGACCAGTGACTCCGTAGTGGGAATCATTAGATCGACCTTGCTCTGCCAGAGTAGCAGACCCAATGTGATGCCCTCTCTTCTTGGGGCAGTCTATCATCTTGTGACCGGACTACTTGTAATAGTTGCACATGCCATCTAGCCTTGGATCCTTCAAACCAGCTCTGGGCTTTTTCAAATTCTTTTTCTTCATGACCTTGTGACACAACTCCCTTGTGTGAAGAGTTGAACTCACTTCTTCTTGGCTAATGATATTTTTTCCTCCAATAAGACTGGAAAAAGTTATCGTATGACAACCGTAGAGAAACTAACAAAATCAGTGTTGCATTCTCAACCTCGATCATAACATCAATATTCCTCAATACAAGAAGAATCGTGTTAAATTGATCCAGATGGTCCCGAAGACGTTGTCCTTCCTGCATCCGAAGATTAAGCATGCATTTCTTCAAAATCAACTTAATGTTCTACTACTTCATTTGGTATAGCGAATTCAGCCTCAACCATAACTCTCCAATAGTCTCTTCGGCCGCCATGTCGGTGATCGTATCGTGTGCGAGACACAACATTGTCAATGAGTTGCCCTCTCCTCAAGTATGGCCATCTCAGCGGTTGTGGGTTTGCACGCTGTTTTCGTCAACAACACCAATAACCCTTATTGCTTTAACAGAGCCCGCATCATGTTTTGCCATAAACTAAAATTATTTCTTCCAGTAAATTTATTGATCTTCACGCTTGTTCCATACATGTTCTTCACCAGATTTGCGAAAGAGACAAACCCGAAGGCTATGATACATGTTTGGTATAATTGGATATTCAAACGTGAAGAACAAACACAACAATAAATGATAAATAACAAAGATGAACACGAGATTTATAGTGGTTTGCTGATGTTGTGTCGAATACGTTCACTCTAGAAGAGGAAATCTTTATTTACGGAGAATAATAAAAATTAGAGAGAAAACGGCTAGGGCTTTATCACACTATGTCTTACATTGTTGATTTACATATTTTTGTGTTTTGAGTGGCTACTGCACAAGATTATAGTATTTATAGATATAAATGCTAACTCCAGTATAAAGTCCACTAGTATTAGGCCCAAACACGTCAGACCCAAAACCAAAAAGTAAAATAACCATTAATAAACTAAGTGTTGGAGGAGCATGTAGTTTTAGCAGGACATGACAATAGCATGATCTGCATGCACTAGGTCAGTGCATCGATCTACTTTACGAATTTGGTAGGTTGATCTTGCGGTTATTGATTTGTCTCACAGAACATAAGATGACCTGCTGCAGATAGACAACTAATTATCCTAGAATGACCTGTTTAAAATTGTGTTGATGAAATGACATGTTCAAAACTAAATGTTGGAGCAACATAAATTTATTGTAATTACATTAGTTGATTCATCTAAGCCATGTATTGAGCCGAAAGGAAAATCAAATATAATTTTTATTATTATTTTCACAATTATAGATAAATTTAACAGTCCAAAAGAAATCTGGATTCCTATTCTAGTATCAAATAAAAAAAAACTTTGAAGTGTAAATTGGATTAAATTCAATTATAAATTTTGTTCACAAGTATAGAATATTGTATAAGGGGCATGCCCATATAAAGTAACTTTTCAAAAAGATAATGAAATAATAGTCATCTGAAAAGAAGAAAAAAAGTAAAAATTAGTCATACTTATAAAATTACTCTTCATTTACTTAAGCTTAATCACGTGATTATACGAAAATTGGTCGTGTGATTACACGAGCAAAATTTGTCATGTTCGTGTAATTTTTTTAGTATGATATCATCTTTGTCGTGTGATTACACGAACATAGTAAAGACTGGTCGTGGTCGTATAATTACCTTATTATGCTAGAATTTTGGTTGTGTGATTACACGAATACAACCAAAATTTGTCATGCTCGTGTAATTTCTTTAGTATATTATCATGTTGGTCATGTTATTACACGAATTTAACCAAAACTCGTTGTGCTCGTGTAATTTCTTTAGTATGTTATTATCTAATTACACGAAAATAACCAAAACTCGTCGTGCTCGCGTAATTCGTGCAATTACGAACAGCAATGGTGACAACAGTGGTGATGGCTGCGGCGATGGCGGCGGCGGCGACGATGATAGATTATGGTGGCAACAGGGAGTATGAAGTATAGGTAACCTAATTTTTCAAACTAAAGTAAAGATATTAAAGTATTTTTGCACAAAAAATAATTATATTTTACTATTTTTTTTATAAGTGGCTAGAATTTACTTTTATTTATTTATTTGAGAAATGAATATTTTGATATATTAACTCTATTGCATAATTACTAATAAAATAATTAGATAGATATAAAAGGGATCGAAAAATATAAGTCGTCGGATTAAGCTCTTTTTAAATACAGTATGAGATTAAAGAATCATGCAGAAAGAAATGCTCTTACTGATCAAGAACCCTAATATTTATATCAAACATGAGGGGAAAAAAAGGACAAACAAGAGAACAAAAGGAAAATAAAAAAGTGGAAGCACAAATAAAAGGGCATGCAGCAGCAGGTTAGCAGTAGCAGTAGCACTAGCTAGTAATTTTGAAATGATTTGTTTATTAGTTCTTCTAGTATAGTAAATATTAGAAAAAGGAAGAAAGAGATGAGGAATCTATGCATGGTGCAATTATTTGAGAGAGAGAGAGAGTAAAAGTGTAGAAGAAGAAGAAAATACGACGTGGGAGAGATGTCAAATCGGAGTGGACAATTCTGACGTCGGAAGCGACTGATCGGACGGCAGACAACGACTCTCTCAGTCAGATCCCGCGGCCTGCGCGGGGGACGGACGGAGACGGACGACCACCAAAACCTATACTCTCTCTGTCTCTCTCTGTCTCTGTCATAATTTATTTATTTCTTTTCTTTATTTAAATAGAAATTTAATTCAATTAATAGTACTGTCAAGTGTCAACTTTCAGTCTCACAAATGTGAATGACAGAGAAGACGTAACTAGTGGTTAAATTAATAGTTTTTCGGGACTGCCTTTGTTTGACTCTTCTACAGTTTCTTCTTTTTTTCCTTACATCCTTTCAAAATAAAATACTTGCAAGGAAATTCTACATCTCATTCACATTAAATTAGATTTCTCATACACAAAATCAATTTGTAAATCAATCATTTAATTTTTCTTCTTCATACCATAAGAAAAAAAATGTAAGGCATTCATTGGTTGTGAGTAGTGACTACTGAGTTGCCCTTGTTAACTTTTTCTTTTCTTGCATGTTTTTATTGGAGGTAGATGTTATTTACTTTTCAAACTAGCTAGTCAAGAAATCACTATACATGGAACAGTAAACAGTGAATTATGTTGTCATGTACCTAACTTTCCAATGTAAATAATTTTACATCATTAGATTCCTTTTTTATGGCAGATAATTGGTTATGTAGTTCATGCTCATGCGAATTTAGAACACACCCAATAGGGGAAACCTCATATACCCTACTAGCTACATATTATAGCATTTTGTGACCAACTCATTGGGAATGATCTAATCCTTGAAACATATAAATCTAGACCAACAAAATGTACAAAAGCATTGAAGATCAAACTAAGTAGCTTCTAAACCCTACCACGATCGCTCCCGGGACTCGCAAGAGTCAAGACTACACCTTGAAGCTCGCTTTCAGCCCTCAAATCCTTCCTGAATGGAAGAGAAGCCCGGCTCTCCGGAGACGACCTCCTAGGTTGCGCTTTTTCGCACCCCATTCCAAGCAACCTCACGGCATGATCATGATGATGCTTTGGATGCATAGCTATGGGAATGGTATGATTTTGTACGCAATTTGCGTTGCTCAAAGCAATGTTGTGGTGAGGTGAAGAATAAGGCTGATGGTTGGAAATTGCACCCCGCGACACAAGATCAGGTCCCTTGATCAAGATACATTGGACATGAGAAGTTCAACATTTCGACATGATAACTTGCATGAGAGTAAACTTTGAGATTAAAGTATGTGAGAGCTTACTGCAGCAAACAGGACTCCTCGAAATACTTTCCCGTTGACCGTTGCAGTCATGAGGTAGCCTGAGTCAAACACCCCGTCAACCTGTCCTCGTACCTCCGCTCCCATCTGAGAAGTGAAAAAAGGACTAATTGATTCAGAAACTAAAATTGTTAAAATAGTATTAAAAAATGCACAAGATGTGTAGAAAAGAGTTTTGGACTAACTATTATACCAGATTTCTGGTTTTTCCCATAGATAATGATTCTGCAGCAATGCATTGTGCTCGACATCCATCACTGCAGATCGCGCTCTTCTGTTCGTGTTTCACCTGATTTGAATGATCCGTTGACGGATATATATCATGGAAAGTTCTAGAAATAGCATGCCTGGAGTTGGCCTGGTTTGAGGGTGCGTTGTTCGGCTGAAAAGTAGTTGGAGTTGAAGCATTATGCCTAAACATCATATGAACTCTAGAAGAATGGTAAGAGGAGCCAATGTTTTTTTGCACGGGACTCTGATTGTGATCGGATCGGGACGGAGACGATTGTTGTGATCGTGTCATAGAATGTTCCTCGATCTCCAGATGATCTTCAGACACCTTTGAATTGCTAGTCCTTCGCCTCTTAGGATGCAATGTACCTTCAAGAAATAAAAAGGCAAGAACTAAATCTCATCTTCTTAATCACAGAGTCAGATATATTAGGAAATTAACCAATAATTACCAAATCGAAAGGGCTCCTTTGGAACGAACTCAAGTTCGACTTGCTGCGATGTTGAATCTTCATTGTCGGCTATGAATATTGTCTTCTGCTGCTAGAACAGATTGGGACAGCTTAGGATATTAGTGATCAACACAATTTTCATAAGCAGAGTTTGTTAGTTTTAGCAATCTGTGTACCAAAATCTTGGTTTCTTCTTTGTATGTGTTTCCGAAAGATCTGCAATTTTGCGAGTCAATTTGCAGGAAGAGCAATTCATTGAGAGGGCGTTCGTCCTCTCCACACCTGCAATGTAAAAAAAGAATATCATTCAAAAACCTAAAAGAAAAGCACAAGTTAAATTAAGTTGCATGTATATCAACGAAATCTCACCCTCCAAATATGGCAATGCCAGAATTTGTGACCGTTGCAGTATGAGAGAATCGGCCTTGAGATTTTGGTGAATTAACATCAAGCCGAACCCATGACGGTGTTATGATATCAAGAACCCATATATCGTTGTAGTATCGTTTGTCACCAACTCCACCAAGTACATACACCTATTATACATACTCACATTACTCTCTTAGGGTCACGCTAAAGAGGAAGACTTGTTCGTAGAATGGAAATTCAATCAAAATTATGGCACAAGGAACAAGAATCAATCTCTCTAAACAGAGGTATTAACTTCTCTATTACAATTTAGGAACATAGAATCACTTACCTTCGTCCCTATGCTTACAGCAGCATGTCCAGCACGAGCTCCGGGTGAAGGTCCATGAGCATCCATCTGCAAAGAAGAATTATGCACAAAACAATGTGTTTAATTCCTTAAACCTCTGTGATTCAAGCTGCTACGAGACACGATAAAGTGGAAGTGAAGATCATAATACCTTAGACCAAGCCATTTTATTCATGTCCAGTACACAAACATCTCCTTGGTACCTATGACCAGAGTCTCCACCAAATACGAAAAGGCGGTGGCCCACAGCCACCGCACTGTGGCTGTCACGAGGGAAGGGAGGGATACTTCCCTTCACCTCAGGTGATGACCACTCCATCTTCTTTAAATCCAATACATGCAAATCATTCAAATAATTAGCTTCCCCTTCTCCACTACCCCCAAAGATTACCATCTTCTCATCATTAATGACATTAGCAGTGTGACTCTCTCGTGCAGAAGGCGGATTCCCATGGCATTCAGGGCGACTCCACTCCCTCAAGTGGAGATCCAATATGTGTAGATCGTTCACCTTCCTACATCCATTAGTACCTCCAAATACTAGCATTTTGGGCCCCACGAGCACTGCGGTGTGGCTGTCTCTCGGCCCAGGCCCCTGTCCTTCAGTCTTGAGAACGTTCCAACTCATAGTTGCAAGATTGCACACGAGCACGTCACTGAAATGCACGCCCCCTCGGCACCCCTGAGACAACGGAATTAAAAAACTGAATTCAGTACACATGTACATTGTTGCTCTAAGGTTTTTGAGTAAATTATAATTGCTGGATACTAAAGTGAATTTTGGCATAACTATTGTAATCACGATGAAAATTTTTTCCAGAATAAATAAGAGTTGGATATTGTTAGTTCAATTCGATTGGTGAAAACGTAAGAAAATCAGACACCTTATTACATCATATATTCCATAAAACACTGATGGCTATTGAAATGTGAATGAGGCCTCCAAAAAAGAAAGAATAAAAAAAATTAGAACCTTTAAAACATCTAAGAAAAGTAATGGCTGGAATAAAATGCTATGTTCATGAGAACTGAGAAACAAATACTGTACTCCTTCTCTAACTCATAAAACTCTTTTTTGGCTATGATCATTTCCACTATCCTCTTAATATACTCGAGAATTCTCTCTCTCTCTCACTCTCTATTTCTCTCTGACAAAGACACACACACAAACATGTGTTCATGCGACTGTTGGGGACAAGCAAGTGAACTACAGTAAAGCATTGTTTGAGATATGCAGCTAAGCTGCAACAAGAGACAAAATGAGCAAAAAAAAATGAAAGAGAGAGACACTATATTCATTCAAGAAAGCGAAGGTGCTCTCTTGCCAAATATAAATCAACACGCGCGTGCACACACATCTCAGGCAAGCTCGAGAAATAAAAATAAATAAATTACACAAAGAAGATGCAGACATGAACAGCTACCTTTCAAAACATACGAAGATTGAACCTCGAACAAGAATCACATTTTGAACAGAGACCATGCAACCGGAAAAAGGTAGGAACTAAAAGAATGAATACTTACTCCAAAAATGTAAATCAAACCATTGAAGTAGCAAGCAGAATGTCCCCATCTCTCAGAAGGGTTAGCTCCCATCATCTTTGGATAAACCCACATTGCGTTACTGCTTCTTGCAACTTCTCCTCCTCCTCCTCCTCCCAAAGAACCCATGTGAAAAGATGAGTGAGCAGTGTGTGTGCTGTGTGCAGTTGAAAATAATGGGGTGGGAGTGGGGAGTGAGAAAAGAGGAGAAGGGGAAAAGGGTCAAATTAAAGAGGTCATGAAGAAGCCAAGTGACATATCAACTATCAATGTCAATGGACATGAAAAGATGGGCGCTTTCAACTCCAAAAATCACTGTACCACACCACCACAACACAATCCTCCTCCACCTCTACACATAACAAAATACATCTACCATTATTAATTAATCTACTCAATTATTTGCACGTTACTGTGTGCACAATCTAATAAACACAGTGAGCAATGGCTCAACAGACTCAACTTAAAGAAAATGACGCCCTTAACATGCATGCCAATTTCAATTGCCAAATGTTTGTTGTTTCGCTGTGTCTAATATCTAATGAACTCGTACCAGTAGTACTACTAGCTCTCTCAACGAGCATTGCTGGTTCCGATGTTTAATGTTTGTTTATTTGTTGTCTTTCGCTTTTCTTGGGTGTCCAAGCTGAAAATGATGGGGACTTGTTTGGTTTCTTTCCATTTTGTGAGAGAGAGATGTGTGGGGTGTGTGAGTAAGCATTGGGATTGGTGTAAGCAAATTTTCTTGCAGAGGAGGCGGTGTAGAGTAGAGACTAGAGAAGCAGCGGTAGTGATGTGTATCAACAAGAAATTAATGTGTGAGTGTGTTGTTCTCAAGGTGATTGTAGAATAGTGGGGGCTGTGTTTAGTGGAAAATCAATTTTTTTATTTTTGGAGTTTGGGGAATTGGAATTGGAGTCGGAGAATAGAAAACCACTTCTCAAAATTTGTTCCCTTCAATTAAAAAAGAAAGAAGAGAAAGATTGGTTGACAACTCTTTTCTTTGGACCGGACCAGACCAGACCAGACCAGATCGGGTCCATATAAACGTGGCTCTAATAAAAAGTGGTATCAATAATCTTTTACACAGGTTGATAACTACATATGAGTTATTCTGAGTTAGCATTAAGAGCACCCACAGCGGGTGAGGCTCCGGAGGTGTGGGAGGGCAGGGGACTCTGGAGGCTGTGCCGCGAGTTTCCCTCTGCGAATGACAGTCTCAGGCGGTGATGCTTTGGATGGAGAAAGATAGTTTCTGGCTTCTGGAGGCTGCGCCGGTTTTGTCGTTGCTGGTGGGGGACTCCGAGCCCCCATTATTTTCTATTTATTTATTTTTTTTCCTTTATTTTAATTTTATTACATAATTTAATCTATAAGTACCATATTTTAATCCCACATTTTCACACATTTTTATTCATTCTTTAATCTTTCAATCATCTCTCTTATAAAAATGTCTCTTCCAAGTTAGAAAAAAAAATGGATGACAAATTCAAGAGGTTTCTATACCCAAGTTGAATAAATTTAATTTCAATTTTAATGTTGCTTTCAATTAATGTAATTTTAATTTTAATTTCTTTTTTAATTAATGTATTTTAATTATAATTTTCGTTTTTTATTAATGTATTTAAATTATTTTTTTTATTCAATTTAATCTAATTAAATCAAAAATATTGAAATTAAAAATTAAAATTAAATTTTAATTACAATTTAAATTTATAAATTTCATTCATAGCAAATATTCCAAAAAAAATATAAATCATAAAAATACAAATTAAGTAGAGAGCCTCCCAATGCATGAAAACAACAAAAACTCTCTAAAATTCGTGGACCTCACACAAAAATTTTCATTTATTTACGAAATTGTCACCGGGAGGCTCTAAGAGAGAGCCTCTTATTGTGGGTGCTCTAACCATTATCGAACTTGTTATTACCGGTTAATATATTAAACATAAATGATTTAATATAAGGATCTTTATGGATTTCATTCGAAAGAGGAGCCTTATAAGGATCGGATTGGTTCTTATAAAAAAAAAAAGACATGATTAACTTACGCTATTCAAACATACATAGATCAACTAAATGGTATTCCCGTAGTTGGGGGTAGTATGAGATCCATAGTTGGGGAGAAAATCAATTACGCTACGCTACCACTCAATTCATACCTATTATTATAGTGTACGCTTTGGGAGAAGCGCACATGCAAGAAGAGAGTTTGAGTCTAATGCAAATGGCTAAAATATCGTCTGCTTTATATGATTATCAATCAAATAAAAGTCAATTTTAACTACTTTTTTCTATTAAATTTTAAAATTAGAGTTATTTTTTAAAAATATAATTTGATTAAGTAATTATATTCAAATTTTATATTTTAAATATGTCATACTATTATTTAATTATTTATTCACTACATTAATTAATTTTCATACTATGTTTAAATAAGGGTAAATTACGTAAAATACCCTATTACATAATATGTACACTAAAAATACCCTAATTGTAAAAAGTATGTGAAATATACCCAAAATTACAAAAATAACCTTAAATCTAACACTATGTCTCGGTCCTGCGTCAGCCCCGTCAGGTGTGGGTCCTGCGTCAGCCCCTGCAGCCCAGCTTTATGTCCTCTCCTTGTCAGCCCCGTCAGGTGTCGGCCAATGCATGTCTCGGTCAAATATGCACTGATTTTCATAAGGAAAGAGAGATAAATACGTGTATAAAGAGGGAGTGAAAAGGTTTGGGAGATATATGAAATATGAGTGAAAGGGTTTCGTACATAAACTGATTATAGTCGGGTTTTGCAAATTAGAGAGAGAGAGAAGTTTTCGCGGGGTTTGGGTGGTGATTAACGCTAGGTTTTCTTTTTTTCAATTCTCCAGGTAATTAAAATTTAATTTATTTTATTTATTCCAGCAATTTAATTTTTTTAAATCCATGTTGACCTAATTTTTTCAATTCATTGTGTCTCCAGATTTTGTTCGTCGGGTTATTAAGTTCGAGAGAGAAGTTTTTCGAAAATATTGTTCAAATTCAACGAGGTTTGCAAAAATTGTTAATTATAATTGTAAAAAATATTAATTTCATATTTTTTGTTTTAAAACTTAGGTTTGATTTAATTATTTAGGCCAGAGAAGCGGGAGAGCAATGACTTTTTTTGTTTACTTCACGTGGAAAACAATGGCACAAGAGGTATTTTTTTTTAAATGTTAATTATGGTTTATATTTGATAAATAGAGGTATTTATTGTGATTTATATGTGATTATGATTAAATGATGTTAAATACATGTTTAGTGTCGATTATCATGTTATTTGTTTATATGTGATTATCATGTTAATTTATGTTTAGTCTTCATTTGATTACTCATGTTGTTAAATAAATATAATATAGTTCTTTTATAAAAATAAAATAAAATATATAGAAGAAAATAAAAACCCGGACGGTTTGTGTGGCGGAATAAAACCGTCTGGGTTTATGCTACGAACGTCCGGTTTTTATTTTTTGGCGACCGGATTTTTGAATTTCCTTTCTATTAATTTAATTAACTTCATTTATTAAATAACATATGAAAAATAATTATAATTTCCGACCTCTTCCTTATTACTATATCACAATATGTTAGAATATTGTCATGTAGTTAAATATAGGAGGGTTATTTTATAAAAATAAATAAATAAAGTATCTAAGCATAAATTGAAAAACATAAATAAAGTATCTAAGCATAAATTATAAGCTTGAATGGTTAAATTTTGTTGTTTATTAAATGTTGTTTATTATAAGCATAAAGTATCTAAGCATTAATTGAGTAGTTGTTTATTAAATTTTGTTTATTTCATCATTATT